>JAVQJG010112600.1:0-32454 GCA_036024015.1 Craterocephalus amniculus | reverse complement strand
AGAATGAGTTGGGAGTGGTCGGTTAGCCGTATTAATGCGGGGGGCGGAGCCCTGAGCACGGCTCAACCGGTCTGTCACGGACAGACGTTGTGTCATTGGAGCTTCCGTAGTTGGTCACGCCCAGGCGATTCCCATAGTGAAACACCTCACTCTGTTATCAAAGAACCAAGGTTACATCAAGTAACCCCACGTTTCCTCTCTTCCTCCTATAATGTCTTCTAACCTTCTTTGCTAAACCCGCCAGCATGCTTTCAAAATGGTCGGTGTGTTTGTGTTCGCTTACTTGTGTGTAACACATGCTCAAAGTGAAACTCAGCAGGCTGCGTCCTGGATGTTAAATTTCTAAAGTTGGTTTTTATCAGACGGCAGAAATGCACTTAATAAATGCCACTATGCCATCAAACAAGTCCAGAAAATGGACTTTAAACTTGATCATGTTTTTTATCTGTTGTCTTGTCTTAATCTTAATTTTCTTTTTTTGTTGTTTTTTGTTTTTATTTAATTTCTTTTTGAAATGTTTTTTTACTGTACTTCTCTGGAACGTAAATCACCTTGAATTGTCCTGTACATGAAATGTGCCACATGTGTTTTTGCAGCCACACTCAAATTTATGCAACACCATCAGTCAAGTCCAAATTTGATCCAAACACTTCTTGCTATCTGAGAAACGTTTAAGAACAACATCTAATACAATGTAAAAGAATTAGATCAATTTTAAGCAGTCTTTTTGCAGCTTAAAAAATAGGAAGTACTCATGTTTATGCTCATGTTTGCACTTGCATCTTTATGAGGACGGTGTATTTAATTTTTTAGCAAAACTCACTAAACCCTATATAAGGGGCTGACACATGCAGCTGAAGTTGAGAGAAACTCACGTAAGTGTTGCGAGACTCACTATCATTCAAGTATAAACTACTTACAGACCAATAAAATCCATGACTGTGGGGCCCTAAGCCTTCTCCAAACAGGCAGGAAGCCAAACCTGCAGCTCACTGGCAAAAATCACAAATAAAAAACATGTTTGATATTTAAACTTTATACCTGAAGGGCATCAATACTGCACAGAACAGTTTGAGTGAGTGTTATAAATAAAACAACCCAAACTGGACTTGATGGATTGAAATCTTAAACACATTATGTCTAACCTCCATTGCTCGTCCCAAAACGCCACCTATGACGTAGCTATCGCATCGTAAAGCCAGAGTGTGCAAACCAAGATAGACATCCCCAGCTGAGCCCCAAAAATCATGTTAAATATGACCAAAAAATTAAAACAGGTGCATTCCACCACATCTGCTGTGTGAAGCATTTTCAGCACAATCAGCGCATAGTGGATGTTTAAAGCGTATTTAATCACTACATTTATTAAGAGTATTATAAACAGTAATGTTATAGTATATCACATTAAAAGCATGTAACCTGTCCGGCCCCATGCATACCTGTGACCAAGTTATCTTCTCACATGGCTATGAACAAGCAACATACGGTGGAAAAAACAAATCAGAAGTACAACACAGCACCATGATTAAAAAGTAGCAGGGAAGAGAAAAAAAAAGTAATACCTGCCCCTTTCTACCAAAGTAATGCACCAATGGATGATCTGACAGTTATTCAACAACACTTAACAAAATAGCTGTCATTCCTTAAGTTTATGCCCTCCAAATATTTAATTATGTCCTTTTAATTGAGGTGAAAGCAAACTGTAAAAACATTTTCAGACTGGTAGGAATTTGCCATCTGCTAAGAATTGAATTCCTCCATTAGCCAAGTCATTTGCATAAATAATGCTAACTGGCAAAGTGAAAAGGCTTATATACAAATTAAAATGTCAGTGAGTGCTAACTGATAAAATTGCATGATGAGGTGGGTGTTTTTAGGCAATGAAGCTGCAATAAGGAAGTAGATAAAAATCCAAATAGAAAATTTAGCAAAATTGCTATTCAGTGAAAGTGGTTTTGACAGATTTGATCAAACTCGTTCCCTTAAACCATTATAGGGTATATGTCAGGCATAGCCTAAAAAAACTACTTCCTACAAGGATATATTCACAGTAAATGCTATAGTATATATGAAGAGTTCTTTTCCAAAACGCTATATAAGCCAAAAGAATTACTTTGCCATGCCAATTTGCTGTATACTGTATACTAGTACACTGCATTTCCTTGTTTAAAATGTTCTAGAAAATCCTAACCCTAACCAAAAGAAGGTAGAAAATGTAACTTTCCTGAAAACTTCTAAAATGCATTTATAGCATTTTGGAAAATAGCTCTTCATATATTTACTGACCTAAATTAGCCATTTTAGAGCAGAAAACCCAGTCTAGTAAACTCGCTTTTTAGAATACCCTCCGGTCTCACACATACTGTCTCTTTACTAATTCCAACTACAAATATTGGACCAGTTTTCCTGCTTGATGCTTTGAACATTTTTAACATTCAGTTTGGTAGGAAATGAAAACATGCAACAGAAGCAGCTGATTCCACAAGGGAGGAATATTTTTGCTGGATGGTCTGATGAGTCAGAATGATACGCTGCTCACATTCACACTCCACCACCCCGACAAAAGCACGTTAGTAAAACATTAATCGCTGGATTTTCCACTTATTTTGCATCTTTTGTGTGGAGATAAAAGGAACTTAGTGCAAAAAAGAAGGAAATAAGTGTATGGTTGATTGTCTCCCTTTGTGGTAACAATGCTTCTTGGAGATAAACTCTACACCATAAGAAATCCTGTTTACTTCCTGGTTCTATATTTGCGGGATAAGGAGCAGACTTGAATATTTGGGTCGCACACATGAAAAACTTGCCAAATCTTATCTGTTAGTGTCAAACAGCTTATTCTGCTATTGACTGCCATTACTGCCCTTCACTGTCAGGCCCTTTTGCACTAATTTTGACAACTTGTGTCCTGGAACCTGTTCATGTGTAGGAACATTTAATGCAGCGATGAATCCAGATTGCGCCTACTGCGGTTGGATCATAGGGTCAAAGTCTGGAGAAGACATGGAGAATGCTATGCTATTTGCTGCACCAAAACGATAGCAACTTCTGGTGGAGGCAGTGTGGTGGTGTGTGGCGGCATCTCCCTCACTGGAAAAACGAGGCTTGTCATCAGAGAGAATCTCAGTGCAGAGAGGTTTAAAGATAAGATTCTGCAAGCAGTGACAAATATGTACCCCCAGAATTTGAGAGTGAAGAGGATGGCATGACCTCCTTGAAGCCCTGACCACAACCCCGTTAAAAGAATACTTCACCCTCAAAATTATGTGCCTTCATTTTCTACTCACCCTCATGCTGATTAACACTCTGAGACACTTTTTTGATATTTATCATATAGCCAGAGATGTGTGGAGATTTTGGGGTGGCTGTAGCTCAGTGGACAGAGCTGTCGTCTACTAAATAGGATGTCCGGGGTTCCCTCCGGTACATGTCGAAGTGTCCTTGGGCAAGACACAGAACCCTACATTGCCTCCCGATGTGCCTATCGGGGGTGTGAATGTGTGACTGGTTAGTTACATAGCACCAAGTATGATACAATATTGGTGCTGTATGAATGGGTGACTGAGACATGTTGTGTCAAAGTTCTTTGAGTGGTCACATGACTAGAAAAGTGCTATACAAGTACAGTCCATTTACCATCTTCGTTCTTCAATTCCGTTACAATGATGTTGAACAGCGCCCATTCAGAAAGGTCCATAAAAGTCCACAAAAACTTGTCAATATTCCTCCATACTGCTCGTCCAATGTAATCCAAGTGTCCTGAGTGGGTAGCATCCATAATTTACTCATAACAATATAATTCAGTATATTTTATAAGCTAAATTGCAACACATTTCATTTCCCCATAGCGGATACATGAGACTACGGAATCCATGGCAGACAGGTGGTAGCATGGTTTGCCGCAGCTTCCATAGCATCATGTACACGCATCCAGGAAATACAATATGCTATGGTTATGACTCCAAAAATATCCTAAACAATGTTGTTTCGAGTAAATTATGGACGCAACCCAGTCCGGACACTTGGATTACATTGGACAAGCAGTATGGAGGAACATTGTTTTTGTGGATTTTTATGGACCTTATTGACCTGGCGCTGTTCCACATCACTGTAACGGAATTAACGCAGAATGAAAACCTTCACACATCTCCGGCTGTGGGATAAATATCAATAAAGTGTTCCACAGTGTTAATCAGCATGAGGGTGAGTAGAAAATGAAAGCACATCTTTCTGAGGGTGAAATATTCCTTTAAACACAGGGATCAGCTTGGGTTAGCTATCCCACAAGCTGGCGACCAGAGCAAAAAGGGGGTGTCAGGTATGGATCTTTCACATGCTACTAAGGTCTGAGTTGGCTAAATGAATCCAAAATATATTGTTTCTTCAGATTCCAAACATCCAATCAAAGACAGCAAACAAGAGTCGAGGTTGGGGTAAGCTGTTTGGCAAAGATTTGGCAAGTTTTTAGGCACAACCCTAATACTCAACTCTGTTGCTCATCCCACAAATACATTTTCCTCACAGGAAAGTCAGCATTTAAAAGGAAAACAAAACAGTCTTTCCAACAGTACAAGATTTGTTTTCCAATAAGCATTGTTACATGTTTTTGTGTTTGCTGCGACAAAGAGAACATGTTCAAAAGTAAACAATAACTCTTAATCCTATATCTGCACTTCTTTTCTTTCTCTCAATCTATCTTTGACTAAATCTGGTGTTGTGTTGCAGGCTGTAATTACTCACCCTGACAAAGTTATCGGGGAACAGGCCCCTGCGTCCACCCAGCTCACCCTCCCACCACCCTCCATCGTCCCGGCGTATGTTCACGATGATGTCGCCCACCGTCAGGCTCAACTCATCATCCTGCTGAGCCTCATAGTCGAACTCCACCACGGCCTCCACTGCGTGCAGAGGGCAACAGAGAGTTAGTGCGTTGTAAAAACGTCAGAAGTCTAGAAGGGTTGCATACCTGAGAGGGTGAGATTGCAACGATTGCTTAGTTTTTTGCGTATCCATTTAAGTGGAAGTGAAAAAGGAAGCACACACATAATTGTTTTTAATATTCTGAAAGCACACATAAGCGTGTGTTCCACATTTCATCACTCAGGTTCTTCCTCCTCCTCACCTCCGTCTGCTCATTTCTCAGACCACAAACCAGTTTAGACATCATGGACTTTTTGAAGTTATTTAATAATGATGATACACTCCTGTGTGACTAAAGTACACAGAAAAGGAAACACTGAATGCGTAAAAGCTGTTTCTTGGGAGTGCAGTACCATCATAGCTATTAATGCAAAAACGTCAGGAATTTATGAGGAAAACTGTGAAAAATTAAATTAAATTATTCTCTTATGGGCTATTTCTGTTGTTATGTTTGTCCAAACAAAATGTACATTTAGTTGTACCAGGCATGTAAATTGAACACCAACATGAGAAAACAAAGCAATCTTTTTTCTGCAACTGTATAAATTATTATCTCCACGGTGTTCAGGCTAAAATAAAAACACCTCAACCCCAGGCTTTCATCGCTAGCACAGGCTGGATAGGTGGCACACTGTTTTTTAAAAGCCACACATCGAGAATGAAAGAACCTTTCTTTTCTTTAAGTGCAGCGGAAAGTGTTTGTTTCCTTTTCTGATACAATCTTTATATTTCTTAGTAAGACTGCTGCCACGCTTGTATTTAGAGTATAATTACCTCTATTTTTACCCTGCAGCATTTAACATTAATGCTGCTGATAGGCAATGATAAGCGGTTGCAATACAGCAAACAGGAGCTGCTTTTATTGGTAACATAACAGGAGACTCACTGATCTAATTACTGCACACGCTGGTTCATTTCCAGGCTTCATGCTGATTTTCCTGGAAACGCAACCATTAAATGTTACAGTGCAATATGAGGCCTTGGAAGCAACACAGACAAGGTGACAAATGAAATCAAAGATAAAGCTCTAAGGAAGGATTAACTCGCTGGACCGAGTCTATCTTGAAGCCGCTGGTGGTCCAGTGCTCCCTGTTCTGCTGCTGGCTGATGAAAGTTGCAACTTCTACAGCTTTGCTACACTGTCGCCCTTGAGATAGTATATGGTAGTATATAGTATATAGTAACAGCTGGATAGTATATATCCAGCTGTTACATGGAGCCATCCACATGGTAAACAGTTGTATGTGCTGGACATTTTAGTGTGACTTCTCCAGCGTAAACACACTAAATCTCAAAACTAGCAAGGGCATTGCATGCAAACCAATGTAAACACATTAAAAAACATACTGATTAAGTTATTTTGCAGCTAATACAATGTAAGTAAGAAACCGAGAGGCCATTGATCGCAGCTAAATTAGTTTTCTTTCAATCTATGGGGGCAAACCTACAGGTGGCAGAAGGGAAATACAAGATATGTGACCATTTCCAGATCAGAGCAAATAGTGTTTTCTTTTAAAAAGCCAGAGTCTTCTTTTGGTGGAAAGAGTGGGAGTGGATGGCATAACTCTTTCAATCATGGGATACAACCAGATACCACAATTATTCTTATCTTATAGTTTTATTTTGTCAAGTTTTTTTTACTCAGCCAATGATACCACTTTACTTTAAGATACATTTGCCACTTAATAGTTGGTTTCAGGAAGTGGCTCCCCTGGTCTTACCTAAAGAGATTCAGACTTAGTCAGAATTGGGAAATGATAATGGTTAGGACCATGTTCTGTGGGAAAATGACACCCTGCTCTGTACTTCTACTCCAACACAATTTGGTGTGTCGTTTTAAAGTAGGGCTGTGTAACTTTCTGCCCTAAATGGCTCACTGACATCAATTATGCACATTCCTGCCCAGCAGCATCCTTAGGCTGAGAAACCACACTTCACAACTTTCTTTTTCTCTGGGATGTTATGTAATTTGACATCTGCATTTCACTTTACCTGCAAGTGACTGGTTATCAACAACTGGTTGTTTTAAGTGAACAACATAGTTGGTCGGCTGAATAAAAGCAAGAAGACTTTATTGGGCCAGATGTGACCCAAAGGTAAGAATGACAGTCTAACTTACAGCAAGTGTTGTTGAGCCAGATGTTATTGAAACGTCAGGAGTTGGTACAATACATTATCTATGACAGAGTTTAGGTTAAGCACTCACTCAGTCCGTAAAAGTTCCAATAAAGACAACTGACTTCAGTTTCTCAGTCCAAAAGTCTTCTACAGTTCTGACAAGTCTGTGATGAGTTCGACTTCAAGGAGCAAGAAATGTACAAACTGCAGCTAACAAGAAAGGGGGGGTGACGCAGTGGGAGAGTTTCAGGGTTGGGTAACCATGGGAACCACTGTCTGAATGGGGTAGTAATGACTCACACACTTGTTTCCTCCCCAAAATTTCTTTTATATGTGGACGGTAAATGGAGAAAATGGTAACGAAATGCAAAACTAATCGCTTCTTACCAAAGTGGTTGTGTTATAGAGGAAAGCCGGGGGTGTACTGAGAGGCTAAATCACGGTGAAAGAGGACGTCCTCCATCAGACACCAATATTACACAGACAAAGGAGAAGACTGTGGAAAAAGCTGGCTTGCTCAGATGCCTCTGGCTTAAGATAACTACAGGGATTAGTCACAGACGTGACAGCAGTGCTGCACAGATACTATTTGCGTTCGTCGATGATGTCTTTGGGGAAGCTGCAGTCTGGGAGAGGAAACGGAGGCTTCTGGTGTAAGGAGAAGTGGGCTCAGTGAATTGATGGCTCGTGGCAGTTATCTTGCGAAGCATATTACAGTACATTTGACTGGCAGAGTGGAACGGCGCACTGCAGTACACCCACCCACCAGCCGCGTCTGCCAGCAACACAAGCACCAGAGGAAGACAACAGCTTGTGGCTCCGCTCATTACCAAGTGTTTGGGATGGTAAAAGTTACTGTAAAAATGACACATTGTTCAAGCCAATTGGGCTTCAAGCGGGAGCTGAAGAGCAAAGTCCACTGGTTATGAGATTACAACAAACTGATTTAGTGTGATGTGCAACATAGACTGAGCAATTTCTTTAAAGGAGTGATCACCTGGTCTATTTAGCTATCCATTCTTTGTTAAACTTACTTTCAATCAATTTGCGTTTTTCATATACCAGTTTTCTCCTGTGAGACTTTTTGCAAGAGTTTGACTGTTTGGGGATGATCATTATAACAATATTAATGAGGCATTTAAGTGTAATTCAAGCTACATGTGCAATATTTAAAGTACAGCTAATTAAATTGCATAGTAATAGTATTTATCAGTTATTTGGGGGCATGAACATTAGTTAAGTTTAAAAATCAGCCACAGAAATGCTTTAAAAAGTTTTTCATTTTTTTATTGATTAAAAAAATAAGATTTGCATGCATATGACAAACGTGTGCATACAAGCTATTAAATCAACTTTCAGGTCTTCCATGGCTCCATGAATTAATAATGTCATTTTGCAGAATGAGTGCTTTTAATCATTTAAATATAAAAAAATACATTTATAAATAAGAAATTTAAATGCACAGCTTGTAAAACGTCAAAGATATGCATGATCCAAGAAGTTTTTATGTGATCATACAATGTTATAATCATACCAAGAGTAAATACTCAGTAAATGGTGCAAAATAAAGGAGATTTTTTTGCATAATGGTTCATCAGGTAGAAACCTATAGTTTTATACTTTCCAATATGTTTTCTTATTACCAAATCCCACTAAAGCACCAAAATCAGGCACAAATGAGGTCAGACGTAGCTTTAACTCAAGAATGGCTTGGTACCAAAAGAATATCGGTTCATTTCCCTGACCAGCAGGAAAAAATGTGGACTGCAGTGCCCTTGAGCGAGACACATCCATCTGCCACGAGTTTCTCCTCATGACATTGACAACTTAAGACCTGTGTGCGTAGGAAATTTACTTTGTATATGTTATCCTCATTAACTACATTACACATCTGTGGGGGAATTAAAATCTGAACTATACTGGATGATCGTCCTTCACTTCCAGTCTGACGCTATGATGACCTTGAGCAAAACTATCACAGTTTCATGGTATATCATGGTTTTATGACTACACTAAAATATTGTTTATTAAACGATATTTAGTAAAAGAAAGTGGCTTAATAGCTTAATCTCAATGAGAACAAATACCCTGGTCAGATATACAGTATATCTTTCAGATTAACATGAATATAGTAGGGCATTGGTGCCCAAAGTAAATCTCAATGGCTAAAACAAAAGATAACAATGACAACATCTTTCTGTGGTCAGTGATTTGATCTGTAATGTGGGGAGAAAACACAAGCCCTATCTTTATCAATGGCAATCAAATAATTTTAGGTGCGCATGTAAACATAATCATTACATATGCTATTTCTCCCCTTGGACATCAAAACAGTGACCTTAGGAAGACACATGAGTATGAGTATTTGGCAGAAATAATAAACCTACCGCAAAAGCTAGTTTCACTGGATTGACAAGGCTAGTAATTATCCATTCTTCTGGGTTAGGGTACTAATATTTGTAAGGAGAATCATGTTTTCAAGCCATGCAGTAAGCATGCAACGTACCTGTGCACAATTCCAATGATATGATATGATGGTATGACATGAGATGTAATGGTGCCTACATGCTAATGCTACTAGTAGTGTATCAAAAAACTATTTAGTGATTGATTAACTTGTGAATGAAATGATATGCTTATCCATATTTTTTTACACAGGAGTAAAAAATATTTTTTTTCCTTTTGCATTAGCATGCAATACTTTTGTATAACGAGGGAACACAAAACGAAAATAAAATAGGTCCCAACCCTGGGGTGATGCGTCCTATAAAAGCGGATCAATGCAAATCTAGGTCTGCTTACCATGCAGTGCCCACCCCAAAGCTGTAGGGGGAGCTCCAGAGCGAGAAAATAGGGGACAGACGAAGAAGAATGTTGTAAACAGAGGCAACTTACGGTTGTCTTGAACAGGCTACGGCTAGTTAGCATGGCTTCATAGGCATGTAGTAAAAGTAATTATCAAAGCAGAATAAAAGCAAAAACCGAATCGCAGAGTAAACATGCATATTTGTCCAAACGGATTTACGACCGGCCTTATAGCGCTAGTCTCGTGTATCGCGGGACTTCCAATCCAAAACAAGCGCGAGCGTCAATGGGCTAAACTGCAAGCGCCGTTTCTGGTAGGGGGAGACCCGATGGAGGAGGAAATGTCCGCTTTTTCATCAGAACGGGTCAGTCAAGCAAAACAATTACTTCCAAGCAGCTTTATGATTATGAAAATGTTGCATAGAGCCGCTTTAAATTGTTTGACTAAATTTAAATAGACGTGTACTAAAATGCCAAAAAATACCATAACAAAGTTACAGTTGTGGAAAATGCTAAAAAATAGATATTTTTGACTCAAAACAAAAGATATTCCCTCATATCTTGTGTGACAAAGTCTCGACATATTGCCCAGCTCTAATTGACACCCATCAAACTCTTAAAGCTACGTGCTAACAAATCTAACTCGGAGCTAACGGGGGCTAACCAGTTTACGGAGGAAGGTGAGCTAAAGATAAGGCGCTACACTTGGACACGTGGCACTTGTCAATCAAAAGGACACGACCCTAATTATGAAGAATTATAGGATTAAATATAATCTAAACGCATGAGTTATAATGTTTTCCCTCCCCGAAAAGTTGTCATGAAGGTAAACCTGAGCTTTTAAAGCTAAAATGTTTTTTGAACCAGGTTGTAAACATGTTTAATTCTGCTGTAAAGTTGGTCTTTTTAACATGGGAGTCTATGGGGAATTGCTCTGTTTTGCACCTAGTGGAGGAGGGGGGAACTGCAGTTTTGACTTCATGTTTCTAAGCAGGAGGTTGCTGGTGGTGTAATAAACCCAGGGGAGGTTAATTTACTGTTTTGAAAAACCAGGAAAACAAAAGATCAATCCGACGTCATGCTGGACTAAAGGAAGTGGAAAGTTAATTTGTGGAAGTGGATCAGCCGGACGTGATCGTGTGAAGATAATCATATGATGGCGACAGACCCCACCCTCCAGGATGAGAATGAGCTCCTCTCTACGCCCTCATGCCCAGTAACTAATGAGGCTTGTAGAGGCGGAGGCGTGACGTGAACTCGGCTGCATTGCTGTAGCCTGATGCATCGCTTGCACCACCTCCCCACTCAGCCACAGCGGTAAAGTGTTAAAGCGTCACAGCATCATGATGTGTGGTGGCGTCGCTCGCTGCCTCACTGACAGAAGCTCAACGGTCTTTCTGTCTCGCACCAGACTTTCTGTCTGGAGTTTGCATGTTCTCTTTGTGTATGCGTGGCCCCACTGTTCAAAAACAAGGTTTTACCAGTGTGTCTTTTTTTGGTCCACTTTTATTTCCATTTGCGGATCATGTGGGGGGTATTTCAGCTGAAGAGTCCATTTTTCTAGTAAATCTTGTATTTAGTCAAGTTTTTAAAATCCAGTGTCTTTTTCTCTCTCCAATGTCCTGACTCTGTGGAAAAATTTGGCATCTTCTTGTGGTCTAAGGTTCCCTGCTATAAAATGATCAAACATAAATACTTTTTTATAATTTGTTCTTCATTAATCACTAAAACAACTTCCCTCCAGCTCAAAAATACCAAAATTTCAATCATTTTCAGGGTTTTAACCCTTTAAATGCCAGTTTGAATATTGGAAGTACTGCTTCATTCATAAAAAACTAGGGGTGGGAAAATCGAATCGAAAAATCGAATTTCATGATTTTTTATTTCACAATTTTAAATTTTTTTTTTTAAACAATCTATCTTTTTTCAAATAATTGCAAAAAAAAAAAAAAAAAAAATTTTAATCCATTTTTAGTATCGTTTGTATTAAAGTTTCTTACTTGTCTTGTCGGGCATTATAATAGCAGAATGTTGGTCTGGATACTGTGTTGTTTTTTCCTAAGTGAAATTAAGAAAAACATATATTGCAATAAGATCTTCTGCCACATTTTTTCTTTTTCTCTACAAAAATCTGCAATATTGAAGTATCGTGAGAATCGCAATTAAAATCGAATTGGCACCCAAAAAATCGTAAAGGAATCGAATCGGGAAGAAAGCATATCGTCCCGGCCCTAACCCTAAACCCACAAAAACTTCATGATGTTCCCTATAATAAATAAAATGGACAGATAGATGTTTGGTGGTGATTAGACACTTTGATGTGTCAAAAACCAGCAACAGATTTATGTCATTCCATTTGTATTTTTATATACTACTTGTTTTTGTGTCTTTGTTGTTGAATGTGGCAGTACTTTGGATATTTAAACAGGTTAAAATACTGAAAATGGCTGAATGTTTGGTGTTTTTGAGCAGAACAGAAGTTGTTCAAGTGATTAATGGAAATAAATCAAAATAAATATTAATATATGATGACTTCATAGCAGTTTCTGTGCGCGGACACTTGGCCACGAGGATCACCAGAGGATGCCAGTGTGAGGACACAAGGGTTAAATATTGGATGCGTTACATGATGCTACTTTAAGCTGGCTTGTTGCATTTAAGTTTTCCAGCACTCTTCTGTACGTTACCTCCTGTAGTCGCTCAAATGTGATATATTTAGACCTTCCCTTTCACTAATCACACCGATCTGCAACAAAGCTGCATCGGTTGCTGCTGGAGGTTTGTTTGAGGGGCTGCAGTCGTTGATAAGAAACAAAACAGGGTTTGTGCAGAATTCCTCGTCACCCTGAGCTCTCTGACAGGAATCCTCTTTAATCTTACAGAGATGCTTTTCTTCAAACTATTTATTGCCTCCAAAGGGTTGCAGCACAAACTAACCTCTATCTGCACTACGCTGTCAGACTCAGCTGTTTTGTCTTCCCTGAAACAAGCGACGTGTCTGGACTTTTGCAGAGATGCCAGATATTTTCTATTACAGAAAGAATTCAACAACTTTCTAACTCTGTCAGAACATGTTTCTGCCACTGGGTCTACATTTTTCTCATAGATGTGCTAAACAGGAGCTTGGAAGACGTTTCACTTTCACTTTACACAGCATCACCACTTACAGTATCAGGGATCAGGATTGTGTCCTGTGTCCAGCGGGCTGAGGTAAACAGCATTTACATCTCTTACACAGGAAACGGCAAAGTTACCTGTTCGTGAATGATGTCTGACAGCTCCTTCACCATTTCTTTGAAGTTGGACTTGAGTCCTTCATGATATTCAAACTGGTCCTCTTTGATAATGCGCTCGTTTATGTCCAGAGCCATGCTGCACGCCTCCACAAAGCGCCTGCAGGGATCAAACACCAGCAAAACAGACTTCAACAAGCTGCTCAGAGCAGCAACATGAATATTTAGTGAGTATTAATGAGGATGGGGGGGTACCTGAAGATGTCCTTAAGTTCTTTTACTTTCTTACTGCCAGACTGGTTGGATTTACTTTCATCCAGAAAAGCCCTGGCATATGCCATGGGACCTGCATTCACCTAAAACACGACATGTCTCAGACAGTCAGGTATTTTGTGCTGTGATTGTGCAGATAGCTGCTCATACAATATGAAAGCTCCCCACCACTGAAACCAGCAACAGAGGCCTTTTTTGTCTTTTAAAGAAGAATATTGACATTTACATGGTCTGTTGTTAATGTTTGGGGCGGAGGGGAGCCATAAAAGCCCAGCAGGTTACATAAGATGTCAGTGAAAGTTTCACCTGCACAGAGACGCAGCCCTGCAGCTTGAGCTGCAGCTGGATCATGTCCACTTCCTGGCTGGAGCAGAGTTTAATCAGCTCGGCCGTCCGCGCCTTCATCTCGTCTATGGCCACGTCCACGGGCTTCAGCTCCACCTGCTTCTCGCCCTGCACCTCCACGCGCTTCTTCACGTACGGGAAAGTGTTTACAGCTGCAGATGCGAGAGCAGAAAAACTGGTTGGGTCATGTCACGCAACCAAATGTGAAAACAGAAATGTACAATGTCTGTGCCTAGGGTTAAATGCAGCTTAGGATCATCAGCGTCCATAAAAGTAGAAGTTTTGGCATTTAGGTGTGTTGCCACAAGGCAGGAATTGTTGCTATTATCAGAGAGGGGCTATAAAGTCGTATCTAAACTGCCTGGAGTCCATCGGTCTTCAGAGAGAAGGTTAATCCACAAGAAGAAAAACATTCAACATGGGTTCCAGCCCTCTCAGGACTCGACTTCGGTCAAGTTCAGTGCAATGTTCGAATAACAACATCTCAGACGGTTTGAGAATAAAATGATATCTAATATTTCTACTAATCCAACTCATGTAAGTCACACGGTACTCTGCAGCCGTGCTTTGCAGCATTGCTGCAATGCTGGACAAGAAAAGTAGAAAAACAAACAAAATTGTAATATAAACAAAAAAATACTCACATATATTTATTATAAATATGTTTTTTTAAATGTGGAAAAAAAGCACGACATTTATGTGAACTGATTCTTTCTTCCACCCTACAGACATTTATTTTGCTGACCTGCAAGCATCCCAAGGTTGAGAAATACTGCTTCATAATGTTTTCAAAAACTTACAGCTGTACTGTGCTTAAAGACACTATGCTGATAACAACATGCTGGCTTAGCCAGTGGTGGCCCCTAATGACAGCAGGGCAACTTTAAATGTTCAGCAGAGCACCTTGAGCACGTTCAAGTCAAGTCAACTTTATCTATACTGGCTGCCAGAGGCAGCAAGAGGCATACTGCATAATGAAACTGAAAAAAGCAGAATGAATTATAAAAATATAAAAACACATAAAAACAGATAAAAGTACAAAAGAAAACTCATCTCGAAAAGCCAGTAAGGAAAAAGTGCATTTTATGTGTGTAGCACATTTTTGTAGCTCATAAGAACACAAAAAATGTGTAATATGAAGGCATGGAACCATGTATCCATGTAAAGACTAACAATAAAAATGTTTTTAAAAACAATTTAAAATTATTAATGCTGTGTACAGAGCTGTAGATCTAGAAATCTAGATCTGACCAGAAAGAGCTCAGCCACCTTTGCTCTTTACTGCAGATAATGTGTGAGCTGTGCAGAGCAGCTGGGAGCAGCTGGGGATTGATCTCAGAGCTCTGACAGGACTGTGAAAAGCTCTGATAAGCAACGTTGTGCTGTGCTTTTACGACTTATAAAAACAAGCAATAAAATCTTAAACTGGATCCTGAACTGCACAGGAAGCCATGTTCTCCATTCAAATCAACCCCCAGTCTGACAGAGAGGCAGTGCAGTGGCAGGACGGGAGTGATGTGATCAAACCAGCATTAGAAGCATTAAAAGGACAAGCTGATCCACTTTTATTTTGAGCGGGGCTACAGTCCAAGCGTGAAAAATGAAAGCAGGAACAACATTCTTAAAGTTATCAAAAGATAACGCGTTTATCATAGAAAGAGATCTAGTCAACATGGTAGTGCAAAAGGTTAATCGCTGACCCCTGATGATTGGATAAGAAGCCAATATCAGCAGAGAAGTGATACAATAAGAAAAAGTTGCACCAAGACGTTGTTGTCTATTTTAGCCAGTAGGTTCAGAGGATCAGTTTATTTTAGGTCAGAGATGTATTAAAGGTGTCATCAGCAAAAAAATGTTATGAAACTGTGATCATCTCTCTGTCTTCTCCACCCTAACCGGTCCAGGCAGGTGGCCGCCCTCCCTGAGCCGGGTTCTGCTTTTTCTTTTGTGTAAAGAGGGAGTTTATCCTTCCCACCGTTGCCTCCTGCATGCTCAGGATGGGGGGTTGGATCGAAACCCAGATTCGATACAATCTGTTGGTTGTCTCAGCTTGGCTATTTGTCCTGAACTGGCTCGTATGAATACTGTCTGATGACTGCATATTGGCTCAAACTGATTGTCTGTGAAGCTCTGAGAACTGGTTTACAAAGAAAGCAGAATTAAACTGAATCATATTTATTACAAAATAATTCTCAAGCATTTATGATTGAAATATTTGATCAACAACAAACCCTTGAGGTCAATATGACACCAAACTTTGTCTGAAAAAGCGTTAAAGAGCGCTAACAGAAAAAGCTCCACCAGTCAATTAAAGCAGTAAAAACAAATTCAAGGTTTATGATTAAACAGAAAAAACTTAACAAGTATGTCCTGTTAGGAGGTAGAGTGCCCTAAAAACATGTCAGCACAGCTTAGTTTCTCAAACTTGCGCCTGAACGAGGCTTATCTAACAATGGGCCTCCGTCAAACTCACCAGCACGTTCTGCATCTTGGATTTTACAAATACCAATTAAAGGGATGATGCCAGCTGTCAGCAATGTAAAAGTAAATGCATGAAAAGCCGCAAAAACATGGTGAGACAGAAAGCTGCGTGCAGACAGACACCAGGAACATGTTAGTGGTATTGAAAACAAGAGCAATTAGTCATCTGTCAATGTCACCTGTGAGACCTGAGCTGAGACCTTATCATTCAAAAGTGATCTAGTGAGGTCGCTTTAATCCACCCGTTGTCTTGTACAAAGATGTGGTTCAGAAGACCTGCAACAGCGATGAAATGTTCGACTGCGACTTGTTCCGCAGAGTAAATGGAAACTTTGTATTTGGAGGCGACGATAAGTTGCCATTAAATATCAGACCAAGCCTGTCTCTGTTTGTTTTTAATTCTTTGCTAAAAACCCATCTTTCACTTTGGCTTTCTGTTACAATGATTGAAATGTTTTGATCTGATTCTAGATTTTGATTTTAGCTTAGTTAGTTTTAGTTCATTTTAATTATTTTGTCTTATTTTGTCAAAGTATTTTCATTTTAATTGTCCTTTTAATGCTCTTATTTTGATTATTTTTAACTCTGTATATCGTTGGGCCTTGGTCAACTTTGTTTGTAAAGTGCTTTATAAATAAAGTTGTACTGTATTGTACAAGTATTTGTAATTGAAATAAACTATTTACCATTTGTTCCCTCTCAGGGTAAATGTGTTGTTTGGAGATGCAACTGATGGCATTATTTCCTTTTGATTTAATGTAAATTAAACAATTGGTGAACTTGATTTATTTAAATCTGACTACATCTTTGTGAATAATCTAACCCTGAATAAATATTACTCTTATTTTGGGTTTGTTACTAAAGAAGCCTGAAAGAAGTCTAACTCAGCGACTTCCATCTTGCATCCTGTCTCCTGTTTTAGCTCTCCAGTCTCTATCTCTTCCTTTCTCCCTTTCTGTCTTTATTCTCCTCGCTTTCCGATAATTTCCCCTTGTGTTTCTTCGACCAGTCACCCACAGCGTGCGCTCCAAACAGCCAGCATGATTTCCAGTTGCTGCTGTTCGATGCCATAAAGCAGACGCAGCATCCGGGAAGAAGCAGGGATGAAGTGCAGTGTCTCAGACTGGGAACGCTGGTAGACAACAACGGTTCCAGGAATGTACATTATTAATGTCTCTGTGCCGTCAAACTAGGTCTGACATACATATTACAAGGTCATAATGTTACCTTGTGCTACTTTTATACTTTGATACAGTCAAGCTGAGATAACATGACTCCAGCCAGACTGGTCATGTGTCTTTAATGTTTTTTTGGTCAAACTAATTTAAAGTCCAAACTTAAAACTTTGCATTTCTGACTTATTATCACTGTGCATTTACACATTTTATGTAGTACTACTTTAAAAGGCCCACTTCTTCATTTTTCAACCTTTAAACTCCCCCATCTGGGCTTACTTGATGGCACAGACCATCTATTACGTGCATCTCTGCAGCCAGGCTTTGCACAGTCACAATATGCTAATAAACAAACACAACATGGCTGATTCAGCAAAGAAACACTAGAAGACAATTTCAGAGGAAGAGAGGACACGGAAAATGCCAGAGACAGAGCAGGAGATGAGAAGAGTCAAGCTAAGACTGTTTTACGCTGGCTGCAGAGAACGCAGTGCAGGATGGAAGATGCACGCTGAATTAGCCGTCAATAGGGGCGAAAAGTTAAGTAGCGCCTCATTAATTAACTAAATAACAAAACTCAGATGGGCATGAGAGGGTTTGGATGAGAAAAAAAGTTCTTGGCATGTTGACTCAGTCTCTGTGTTGTTGTTTACCCCTTTCCACCGATGGGTATCTCAGATATTCTGAGGGATGTTTCTTTCTCACAGCTCGTGTTTTCCTTTTCTCCTTATTATTTTTATTATTTGTAGTTATTTTTCTATCTATTACCTCCCTGGGATACTCTGCTGTGTACTGTATGTAGTCTGGATTACATTGTTTTTTGTTGTTTCCTCCTCCAGCATTAAGATGCCAGTTTAATAAAGATTGTACAGTATAAAGCTCTACTTAATAAAGTATAATTTCTCGGCACAAAATAGCAGCCGGACAATCATTCTGTTTTTAACAATGATGGACAAGACAGGTTTTTAAAAAAAAAAAAAGTCCTCGAATGCCAAAATCTTTTAAAAAGTCCCTGATGTTTGGTTATAATGTAGAGAAACAAAAACAGCATCAGCATCAACCCAAACACCTAAAACCGTGGTGGTGGAAGAATGATGTCTATGAATGACTAAACCCTGTCTGACAGCGTAAGCTGGGCTGAAACTGGTTCATGCAACTGGACAAAGATGCCAAACACGGCAGATCTACAGCAGGATGAGGTGTTGACACCATCTGGCTAAAGTCCAGACTGAAACGATGCGGTTGGACCTTCAGACAGCTGCAAACCTCTGTGAACCGAAGCAAAACTGTCCAGAAGAGTGGACCAAGAGACTGACAAATTAAGTCCCAACTGTTTTATTCAGACACAGCTTGTGTTTCTGACTAGATAACTCATGTTGCTCATCATCTGAGGTCCTACTAAAGTAAACACTATATATCAAATATGCTTGCAGGGTGTTCTTCTCTTTGAATCAATAAGTAAACAGAGTTATTTTAAGGACCGTTGTCAGATGACAGCCAGGTCGTTGAAGTGTGAGCTAGCGTGACAAGAGGACCAAAACAAATGACATGACAATGACAACTTTTCTTGCGAGATCAAACGGCGGGAATTTCCTTCTCCTTTGCAAACCTGAGCGCGCAGATCAGACAAACCTCACGTAGAGTCAACAACGAACAGCAGAAGTGCTGCAGGGCGGCTGTCAGCGAGGAATCATATTCCTGATATTCTTGGAAAGGGTGTAGCTGGGGCGAACACCCAGCTCTAACCGCTTCATTAAGCAGCCATTAAAGTTAAAGTTTAACTCAGACTGGCTCCTGCTACGTAAAGCTTTCTCCTCCAGTCCGTGTGTGTGCTGGACGCGACCTGGAAAACGAAAAGCTGCTGCCGTTCCTGAGGAACATATCAGCTTTCTCTCATGTCAAAAGAGGCGAATGTTTGATCAACGCTCCGTGTGTCTCCTTAAGTGTTTAGCTAATGTTTGCAAAGAAACCAGAAATAAACTCGCTGCTTTCTTAAACTGCACGGCAGCTTCGGGTGAAACGTGGGTTATCAGCTGTGTTTCATGTACTTGTGAGGACCGTCCTCCTCTTGCACTGCTCCTCCACGCCTCCGTGCTTCTTCCCCGACAGCGTGTATGGCGTCTCGAACACGAAGCGGTTGATGTTGTGGCACTTCTCGAAGTCCGTCTTCTTCTCTGGCGCCTCCTTCTCCTCGAAGTACGGCTTCACGAAGGTCACCTGGATGTAGGCGAACTTGGAGTCCAGCTCTTTGGGGTTCACCTGCAGGGGGGAGGAGGGGGGGGCAGTCAGCTTTTAATGAACTACAGACATGAAGGACAGCAGAGACTGGAGCTGAGAACAAAGCAGGCTTGGCTCGATAAAAGGATATTTGGCGAGGAATAATGAAAATAAAATCCAAAAGCAACTCGGTAGTTCTGAGTCTACGACAATGAAAGCAGTCAGAGAAATGTCTCCCTCACAGGTTCCCCACAAAGCCTCCTGGGTGGAAGCTTAACATTTTCCACATTATTTATGCACAAATTATATTTTCTCAACAAACTAAAGCAGGTCGGTGGAGCCAAATACAATCTATGTTTTACTCCAAGCTTCCATTTATAGCCAGAAACCACAGGTTTATTCCTCTCTGCTTTTTTCTGCACCTTGTTGGAGTCCTGGATTATCTTGACGTTCTCAGGGCCAAACTTTTCCCCGTAGAGCGTCAGCAGCCGCTGTGAGATCTCAGACAGGCCAGTGAGTTTAGGCTCTTTGTAGATGTACTCCTTCCCGTCCTCTTCATCAAAGAACAACTGTTGGAATAAAAAAAAAAACAGGTGGTAAAGATCAGCAGTCATGCAAGATACTCGTCTGGTTGTAAAGCCCGGTGCTGCATCAGCCCAGAGGGGCAACAGTGCCTCATAGTACCTGGTATTACCTAATAGTACCCGTTAGTACCTGGATAATAACCAATAGTACCCGGATTGTACCCAACAGTACCTGGTATTACCAATAGTACCATACATTACCTGTATAAGACACAATAATAGGGCTGGGCGATATGGCCTCAAATCAATATCAGGATATATTGAGTCGTTCATCTCGATAACGATAAACAGACGATAACAGCACTATGGTGCACAATTTCTATCTGCCACTGATGTAATGTATGACTATGGGTCCACTGTGCCGCTCTCTGTTCTGCTGTTCATGCTGGGAATCAGAGTTTTTCTAAAATATTTCATCTGAATTAATTACTGACTTGGCAGCCCCAAATTTTTATTTTCCTAGAATATCAAATTTATTGACATGGGCAAAAATAATATTGGTTATCATTGTAAATCTCTTTATCGGTAAATTTTCAATATATTGCCAACCCCTACCCACTAGTACCTGCATAGCACCTGGTAATAGCTGGTATTACCTCATAGTGCCAGATAGTACCCATAGTACCTGATAATATACCATAGTACCTGGATAACACCCAATAGTACCCAATAGGACGTGATAGTACCCGTAGGGCACCCTGATAGTACCAGACAGTGCCTGATAGCATGTGATTAGTACCTGATAGTACCCAATATTACTTAATAGTACCCAATAGTACCCCAAAGTACCTGGAAAACACCCGATTGTAGCAGGATATTCCCTGATAGTATATGGATTATATCCAATGGTACTTTAATAATACCCAATAATACCCAATAGTACCGGTTGGACCCAATAGTACTTGATAGTACAGATAGTACCTGGGTGAAGTCTTTCTCTCCTGCAGATCACTTATGCTTTAGACCTGCTATCATAGAAATATGGTTTTATGTATTTTTATTTACTTGCTGTGATTCTTTCCCTCCTCTCCTCCGTTCTTTACTTATAAACGCTTCGTCTATTATTTTGCCTCGTCCACAGTGGGTGGGGTGTGGGGGAGGGGCGGTGGGACCTCATGGGTGGGAGGAAGACTGCATCATTGTTTTCCTCATCTCCAGCAGCAGTTTCTGGCTTGTGGGTAAACAGGCTCCCTCTCTGGGACATCTTCCGATGGGGGTCATGTGAGGGATCAGCCTTTTCCCATCTCAGACTGAGGACGGCTTGGAAAGAATTCATCATCCATATGGCCCAGTGCTCCCAAGACCCTGGGTTATACGGTCGCTTTCACCTTCAAGGCTTCCTCAAGCTCTTCTTGGGTCCTTCATATTTCTCCTGATGTTTCCATTGTCCATCCCAGCAGCTTTCCTCCGCTGCTTATCCATGATCACACATTTACAAAAGACTTTTAATTCCTCTTTAACTCATAATTAGAGTTAATTCTGCTTTAACCAGGTGAAAAATGAGCATGTAAACGCTTAATTCCTGATTAAATGTTAATTCTGAGTTAAACTTTAGTCTGAATAAATCCCTCTCTCAACCTCTATCATGTAAACCTTCATTCTGCTTTAATTCCAGCTTATGCTCCATGATGACCATAAACAGTGCTTCCTGGGCTCAAATAGTCACAGTGAGAACAGAGATTTGACAGATTTGTGACATTTATTGTGTTTAAAGGATAACGTTATTGTGCTCAGTGTGTAGAATAGTAGTTTTGTTTTGTCTTTTGTGTAAAAACAATGAGGCTATTTGTGAATTTGGAGCAGGAAGTCCTGCTCTTTGAGTGTGAAGGAGCACTCAAAGCAGAAACAACCTGAGGTGCTGATTGTATCTAAATGTAAATAGTTGAATATACCAGCTATTGGTCAAATTTATACATGATTTTATAATATCTAAAATATATTAACATTCTAAGATATAAACATACGTTAGGTGTGTTTTTAGTTTTGACAGTAATATATATTCAACTTCTGTCCAATCAGATTTTGTGTTTTTATGTGATTTTTAGGTCCAGTGTTTGAGACTTTAAATCAAAATGAAATAATAACTGTAAAACCACAGTTTGTTCTGAAGTTTGGCTGCATGTTGACCTCACCTGACCATAAAAAGCCACTCTGAAGTACGTTCCCAGCATCCTGCGGCCCGACAGGATCACCTCCATGATCTTGTTGTAGGCTCGGTGCAGAGTGTCGTACGTTCGGCTCAGTTTCTGCAGAAGTAGAACAGATGCTATCAGAGCACGTCTGCTCTGGGATTGTTTGTTTATTTCTTTATTAAACAGGAAGGTTGCTGTGGGGAACTGGCTCGGTGTCAGGAGGGTAAATTAGTCTGATCCTAATGGAAAACCAGTTCTTTTAAGCTCTGACTCCAGCACCATAAAACTGCTGGAACCAGTGCTTAACTGGTCCACAGTAAAGACCTGCTGGTAACCAGATCAACTCAACAAGAACGCCGCCATGTTTAAAAATCCAGAGCTGGTGTTTTTTCTGCTAACGTCACAGAAACAATAAAACCTGCGGTACAAGGCAGCAGGAAGCATTGTTATAAATCCTGATTCATTTATACTCGATGTTGGTTGCAGAGAGCGTTTACAAAAGTAAACTGAAGCCCTAGTCTGACAGGATTAGTCTTACTTAGATACATGTAATAAATAAATAACCAGAAGAATCAACCGAAATTTACAGACGTCTACGGACAAACAAAGCAAGTATACAGTATCACACACGGGTCGGACTGGCCAGATAAGCATCTTCTGGTTTATTTCCACTTTAAATATCCATAAGTGCTGAAACTACTGTGTGACTGAGTGAACTGGAGAATAATCTGCAGCAGAAATAATCTGACAGGGCGGCGGATGGAAAGCTCCACGTAGCATCTGTGTTCAGTGCAACCTTAGGAGCGAAGCCTGTTTGACAAAACACTGTGAAAACTCTCCAAAGCAGCTTAAATCTGCACCAAAGTTGAGATAAAATGCATCCAGGAAACAAATCTGCATCCGATCCTCCTCATTTCTGACTAAATCACAGACATGTCTAGTATTGGAGTCCTGGAGATATCCCAGCATTAATCTGAATCAAATACACTAATCTGTTATTCCTCTGACTCACTGCCATCATTAAAATACGGGTTGGAGACTTTTAGAGTGGAACAAGGATGTGTTTCTGTACTGGTTCTGTAGCTGGGGAACACAAAACCAGTTTGAAGCTGGAGTCAGCTCAGAACTGAAGCTGAACGAGCACATGGCAGCAGCAATGGTGCTACACTGGAGTAAGAAATATTAAATACTGGAGCCAGTTTGTCCTTCACATCACTTTAAAACCAACTAGTGCTTACAGCAATGCAGCTACAGGATCCCTAGTGTAGCTGGTAGTTTTCTAAAGTTACCAGACAACCAGAAACGCAATGAGCAGGTTTTATATTTCGTATATATCTGCTTCTTTTCCTCCAAACACACAAACTAACAGATACGATGTAAAAAACTCAACTCAGAGTTCTTCTGAAACCAACATTTTTTAATAAAAGTAACAGTAAGTCCTCATTTATCCACAGCAGGTTGCTTTTTTATGTTTAAATATATTTCCAAAGGGATTATGATTAGTTACATGTTTTCAATCTTTTTCAACTAAATAGATCCAACTTCAGTTTATATTATGTGTTGGGTCATTTCAGGTGGTCAGGATTATTTTTATTAACCTTTATCTAATCAGATAAGTAGACTAAGAACCAATTCTCATTTACAGCTGCGACCTGGCCCAGAGGCAACGTGGATTAACACACAGATTTGGAAATGTTCACTGAAAATGTAGAATAAACTTCGTAACTATAACGTAATGAATCTATTTATCGGTTTCAGATACCTGATTAAAAGTCTACTTTTATCCACTGTGATCTGTAAATCCTAATGCACATGTAAATATGTAAATATCCAAAATGCACAAATACTTATAAGAACAGATAATAACATTATGGATTCTGTAAATGTGTAAATGAAGAAAAATACTTATGAGATCAAATTTATTTGATTAAAAAATAAAGCTGTTCATAATATGTTTTCCTAAAAAGACAAAACATTTCTTAAATTCTTTCCTTAAATAAAGATCTTGATAATTCACTTGAACCCCTTGGCATTAAAATAACAGGAAAGATAGAAAGATTTCCCTTATTTACAGGTAACTGTGCTGATGACGGACCCCTGGTCTGCGTGTGGGGATGCTGCTGCTGCAATACCTTGTACTCGTGATGCTTCTCGTACACGGGGATGATGAGCTTGGCGATGTGTGTGATGAGCTCATAGCGCTCAGCTTTCCACAGGGCGTCCACGCAAACCTCCAGGTGTTCCACCAGGACTTCCTAAGAAGGGACAGAAATGGAGGAGAATGTCTCTTCTCTATTTGCACTGCCATGTAAACATTGGTTAACAACCCCAGAGTAAAAATGACAGTTTGAGCACGAAAACAACATAATTTATTACTTTACTTTCAGAAATATATACAGGCATTAACTGTCCTAAGACAAGCAGCTGTAAAAATGTTGCCTTGTTTGACATTTAAACTAGCCATGGCTTGTTTTGACTGAGGAGGCCATACCAGACTCACTGCATTGCAGAAAAACCACAACAGGCCACACCTCAGTGTAATATACGTCCTGCATCCCAGTGTCTTCTTTCATGGCAGCTTCTTCTTCAATGTTACAGGTGATCTTCTTAAAAGCTGCAAGGCCGCTTGGGAACAACTCTGGTGAACGATAAACACATTGTTCTTATCAATCACACATTTCTGTTGATTTTGATATCAACAATGAGACTTTAATGAACAAAAAAAGAAAAAGTTTACTTTGTACAAGCTATGCATACATTAAAGTCCATCGAATTAAAGCTTCAGATAAAGTGCCCTGTCAACGTCTGGAAATTAGCTGCACACTGTCCATTTGAAGCTGTAAAGTGGCTTCAAAACAACAACAACAACAAAATATAATAATATGCTAAAACCAGCTCAGATGCATATCTGGTTACTCTTAGAGTAAACAACGAAATGAAAGTAGATCTAAGATGCAAAACATGCGAGTCTCAGATGCAGCCGGGATAAGAGCTGCTGGCGATCAAATAATCTCCGTCTGTTGAGTTATTCAAACATGGCTACCACATTTGCTTAGATAACTACCTAGCAGCAGGTTTGCATGAAATAACTTTGTTTTTGCCGAGTTGACAGGTTTGCATGCGACGCAGTGGTAAACAAGGAACGAATTGTCTTTTATCAGCACGGCGGGACGTTTTCCTGGACAACTGCGGGCGAATAGCAATTCCTAAAGGTCACCTGCATCGTGAGGTCCGTCTTTGTGCCTGATGATCCGACCAAAAGGTTGTTTATTGATCCTAAGGAGGTTGCACAGTCGTGAGCATGTTTACTTACTTTTCCTGTGCAGGTATTCTGCGACCAGCGCAGCAACATGAACGTAGCACATGGCGGCCTGGTGGGGCAGAAATGAAATGACAAGAAAAGTCAAATATGAGTCTGCAAGGCCAAATCAAGCAGTGCATTATTACAAAATACAACAGAAAAGGGAAGTGTAATAGCCCAACATGCCACCTCGAACAATGAATGGTTTCAGTCATTGTCTCAACTGTAAGATGATCTCACCAATAGAAACTGGAAGATAATAACCTGAATGTCACCTGAAAACTGCTAGCAGTGTTTAGTTACAGTAATCTCTTGATGTATTCCTGTTATACTGCTCCTTCACTCACATTTTCACCTTTGGTAAATATGAGGAACCTTTCACTTCATTGTAAGAAACTTTATTTATTCTATTTTGAACACCCATCAAAAACATGAAAAAAGACAAGAATTGCTAAAAATATAAGTCATGAAAATAAAATGACAATCAAGTTTATACTGTAAAAGTAGCAAAGATAAGATAACTGCATATCTAATGCATATTAAACAAAAATAGTTGAATCTAATAAACACAAATAAATGTTTTACGTCAGGATAACCGACATGCTTGTACAATCATCTTGTTTCCTGTTTGCTGAGCTTCTCTTAGCCATGTGAAGTAAACAAATAAACAAATGCACTTGAACTGAGCCCAGTATTTATAGCAAGCAGACCACACAAGCTCAGGCTGTCGCCCTCCATCTTTTTGTCCCAATGCTTTTCTAAAGGAGCACTCTGATTGGTCAGTGTGTGACTCATGAAAACTTGGTCTTTTTAACTTTGGGATCATTGGTTAAAATTTTACGTGTGCTGTATTTACAGTGTTAACCCTTCTGCTTTACTTTTCTCTAATGCAAACTAAGTGTCAGCTTCAGAATGGAGCCCTGACTGATGTTTTCACCTTATTGATGTCTCAAGCTGATCTTTTCTTGGTTTTTGAGAATTGCTGAAAGGTTTTCAGCCATTTCAATATCTCAAAAATTTCAGTCTACAAAATTTGAACTCAGTTTTCTTCTTCTTGCTTTTAGGCTGTATCATTGTCCAGCGAGCATTTAGTGCAGTTTGAACACAAACCAAAACTTTCATGAATCCCCGTCCATTTCGGATCGAGTCCCCAGACTATCCTGGTTTGAATGCCTCGTCAGTTCTTTTAGAGATAATTTTTAATACAATTTCTTATCAGTGTTGTTTTGGGACAGAACTCTCAGCGATGCCACGAATGCACAGTTTTAGACTCCTTCACTGTTTGCACCAAACAGGACCTATGGTAGCGTTCCCCTTTGGATCAATCTTTCAAACGTCACTTTTCTGCTTTGTCGTCCCTTTTCCTTCTGCAGAAAGTTACTCAATTCTTGATGTTTTTCTTTTCCAAAGACCTTTGTTTTATAGAACTGACATATTCCTGCTGGGAACTAAACTATAAGCATCTCTGCCTGACGGACTTCTGCAAGCCTTCTACCTCCATCTGCCCAAAAACTTTTAATGCACAAGTCCTCTCATTTGCCAAACACACTCAGCCATCATTGTTTTACTCAAAAATATTCTTACTTGGAAATTGCTGCTGAGTTCCTTCAGATTAAAACGATGATTCTGACTGATAAAAATCGCTCCGAAGTTCTGAAGTTAAACAAAAGAAGTTCTGTGGAATCTTTAACCTCCTGAGACCGACTGGCACATATTTTGTCTTTTGCACCATATTACTAAATTCTGTGCAACTGGAACCTGCGAAAAACTTAAACTGCAATTAGGTGTCAGAAGAGATTTTGTTTTTTCAATCTAAGATTATTTTTATATCTACATCATGTATTATAAGATGTATGTTTGTATTATCCTAGAAATAAGGATAACACAAAATCATATCAGTTTCTATTAATTAAAATAAGAACACGGCTGGGAAACTTTAAACTATTTACTTGTAATGCCGATGTTATACGACACAATTTCGGTGCCACAAGACGGCCCAGTCCACTTTTTTTTTTTACGACAACATGAATAGAAAGAGAAACACAGAGGATCAAAAGTGGAAGTTATTCCTGAAACGTGGGCGATACCTCAGAGAGATCTCCGTTCTTTAGGTGCGCTCTGGCCATGCTGTCCAGCCACGTCCGCCTGAGCTCAGGGGTGCTGGCGTAGGACCGGGCAAGGCTGTACTGGAGGTCCAGCAGCATCTCGGGGTCTCTCTCGTGCTCCTTCATCTGAGCGGTGGCCATCAGCACCGTACGTATGCGCTTGGTTAGACCCTTCACCTCTGACGGGAAGGCTGTGGACTGGACAGAGCAGAGACACAGTCACACCCATCGGCTGAAGAGTGGAGATTTAAATTTATGTTCAAAATCATTTCTGTAATGTACACTGGTTTAAAAATCTTTTAAATCCAATTCTTTCATGTATTTTAATGTAAAACCCTAAAATAAAACCTGTAATAATGAAATACCATCAAAGAAAACGTAATTTTATTTTCTCATTTCACAAAAAAAACAATAAAAATCTAATAAATAATAATTTATTAAATATATAATTTAAAGTTTAAAGCAATAAATACCGTGTTATATTTTTATCATCAATTTATTCAAACTGTGATATAGTATGCATAAAAACTAAGGAGGCTGGATGACCCTGGTTCACCTGGACTGGTAATGAATTGAGTCATATGTGTATATAACTATGCACAATATATTATATAATTATATCATTTTATCATATGTGCTTACATTTTTCATTAAACATAAAAAAACTAAACAAGCATTCTTGTAAAAGTATAATGCAAAAATGTTTCTTTATCTTCATACTTCAGGAATATTACTGTTTTTTTAAAGACATTTTTCACAGTGTAGTTTACAGAAACAAGGCTCTGAGGTTCAGGTCCTATAGCTTTTTCCATCTAGTTTTTTCACAAAGAAATTCAGATCCGCTGTAGTATTTATCTATTATTTACATACTAGAGGACATTTAGCTTGCTAATTCATTTTGTTATGTTTGCATCAAACAATCGAAATAATCTAAACTTAAAGCTTTTACACATTTATTTATTGTGTTGAGGAATTCAAGGATAATTGTGACGATCGTGATATTGTTCTGCCAAAATTCAACAAGACAATCTATAATGGGGATCTATTCATCTATTATACTTGGGACATTCATCTTATTTCCTAAAACAATTCTGTCGTATCTCTGTTTATGTAGCTGAGTCAAGTTTTGATTTGGCTTTATCTTTATGTGGTTTGGCAGTCTAATAGAGCTGATTGTCATCAGCATAAAGTGACACATTATTTTGCTTTCCCATGATCTACTGTGACCTTGTGGGTGTGTATAGATGACAAACAATCGGGGTGAAAAATGGAGCCTTGTTAAACTGAAATTCAGAAGTGAATAGCACTCAGTTTTCCAGCTGGTCTGACAGGATGTCATGGTCGTCTAACTTCTGACAGCACCTGTATCAATCATTCCTTCCAGAAAACTGCGGTGTTGCAATTGCAACTATTGACAAAACTCATCGAAAGAAACATAATTTAAATGAGTAAGTCGTGTTTTCCTGGTCATATGTTAAACTTGGATGGTTACATTTTTTATTGTATATTCCATCATTTTAATATGTATTGATGCTGAAATTGCAGCGTGGCAACTTCATGGAGGAAAGAAGTTAGATGGATGTTAAAGTCTGTGCATCCACAGACTTTAACTTTTTGATCAGATAACGTTGACCGAGCAGACTGGCCTTTCCAGAAAGATTAGAAATGAGCAGATTAAGGCCTGGTGTCGGCTTTCTAAGCTAACTTTGCAGATTTCTGATACCTTCATGGCCTTGTCACTGTTTGCGAAGTTGTTGATGATGGAGAGAGACTCCTGGAAGCGAGAACTGCCTGTCAGCGCCACATCGGAGATCAGCTGGCTCACTGCAATGATGATCTAAATGGAGAAAACACAAAAGTCCAGTGAGAGCTCGTGGAAAGCTGGCCAGCATTTAGCTTGACTGTCAGAAGAGGCGCCAGAAACTTAACCGGCCGTCTATGTTTAAACTTATTACAACCCCTCTTCACATTTTTCTGCTCCCTTAGAAACCCAGCTCAAGTACTCAGAAGAGGGCGACTCCAGAAGCTAAAAGGTCATGACCACCAAGAACTGCTGAGAGTCCTGCTATGTGGACCGCTTGCAAGCAGAGATGAGATGACCTGGATGCTCTCACGGCTCGGTTTACCTGCAGGTGCGTCCGGAGGAAGGTCTTCCTCTTGGTGTACTCGTAGTTGTTCCTCATCAGCATGTAGAGCAGCGCCGATGCATCGGCCCTCAGCGATCCCAGCTTGGAAACGCAGCATTTGAGCACCTCGCAGCACAGAGCCTCACACAGCGTCACGCGGCCCTTAAAGAGCACCGAAGGGAACTGGAGGGACAGCGTGTTAGTGGATTAGAAGCAGACTCTGGGTCGGGGGGCTGGGATTAGATAATACAGAGCATGATTTATGATGGGAATACGGGATGAAAAACAGTAGCGACTGTTAGAAACGAGTGGGTGGGAAAGCTGAAATCAGCAGTACGTTGCTCCACTGCTGCTTAACAATGAGCTGGAATGAGGAAAGATTAAGAGATTACATTAATACATGTGGGAGAGATGCCTCGATAAACTCCAAATTCAACCCAGTTTTATATATAAATGAAAATTAAGTTGACAGACGTTTCTCATGTCAGTAAAAACCTGAGCCACAGAAGACAGCTGAACACATTGCAGGATTACTGACGGCTACCCGCTGATTTGTTGGAGGTCATTCAGTCCTCATGTCTCTAACTGTGTAACTGTGGGAAACCTCCACACGTCATCATGATATGTTTATCATCACGGTTATTGTTTCCTCACCTGGTACTTGACCATTTTTCTATTTTTCTTTTTTTTTTCTTTTAACTGTTATTACTTTGAGACAACAAGGTTTTAAATGGGATTATAGGGTATGGGTGGGGGTGGCTGTGGATGGGTGTAAGAGGGAAGTGGATGTGTCTGTTTTACCTATTTTATGTAAATTGTTTTATCTGAAGCACTTTGTATTGCTTTTATGCATGAAAAGTGCTGTAGAAATAAAGTTTGATTTGATTTGATCATCTGATTGCTTTGCTTTGTTTTAAATTGTTAAAGAACCTAAGCATCAAAATCTGTCTTAAAAATCTGAAATTGTCTTTACGCCGTTGACTTTGAGGACAGATGCTGCCCAGCTGGAGCAAAAAGTTCTTTACTAAAATATCTGTAATTTAGTTCTACTTCACTTTATCAGAGATAATGTTCAACAAATTCTCTTCTGGTCTGATAGAGGTCTGCAGCTACAGCTGTTTCATTCACAGAGATATTCATCTTCTTCCTGAAAGAGTTTTGTTTAAGGCAAGCTTTAAACTTCTTTTCCTTTATGCCATCCGAATCTTTTCTTCACTGGTCACACATAAACGGATATTTACACATCCTAAATACCTCCTTGTACTCTGACTCCACAAGTACTCAGATAGACCTTGTGGTTGCAAAGATAAACTCATTTTGTAATGAGGGAGAAAACTTCAAATCAGAGGTCGAACAAATGGAACAAACTATTTCTATTTATATGTCATCTTCATTTATTCTTCACTTGTAACACACATACTGGGATTGAACTTTTTGTTTTTAATCAGCAGCCAATGTAGCTACTGGATCTCTAAAGTCACATTTCATTTTTTCATGGTTTTACATAAAAATGCCAAAAAACAATTTCTCTTAATATTCTCTTGTCCAGCATAGGTCTTACACTGGTGGTTTTCACACCTGGGGTCTTATCAAATGTATCAAAACTTTAGGAATTGTATCAGGGCTGTCAAAATTAAAGCATTAATTCTGAGATAAATCGGTAAAATTAGCACTTTCATTGATGAACACCTCACATTAATGTATATATAACAGTAAGCGTGCATCAGTTTAAAAATCTGAATTTATCATCATCTCGGTGAGAAAAGCAGGTTTTGGGCATGTAGGTTCTTTGTCACAGAGTTGAACCGAATCCAACAAAAAGCTCTTATCCTCTGCGTTTGTGAAGCCTGACAGTTTGAAAGCCTTACACTTAGAGGATGGCTGCAGGATGACCACACTAGTTCAGCTACATGCTTCCCAAACTGAGTTTTAACCCACATCTGACCCGGATGGCTGATTTACAGCCCTGCTTATATTTGCACATCTTTACAAATCTCTCCTGCATTTCCTTTACTAAAGCTCCAGCTGTAAAGAAAGGACCTTGAACAGGGCTCAAAGAATTAAAAGCCTAAAAATACATCTAAGGCCAATTGATTTGGTATTTGCCCTCCTGACCAGAGATACGTTTGATACCCCGCTAACTGCTCCCAGACCACAGTTCATTACAGTCCTCCTCCCCCGTTCCCTCCACCTCATCAAAAACTCATCATAAGCCACTTTCACACTGAAATTAGCGCGTCGATGCGGGTTTTTCACGATGTTACCCAGCGCAACAGAAATCTAGGCAACAATAATTGTTGCCATTTTTCTGACTTGTGTAGCCTATTTTTAAGTTTTGTTTAAAAAAGTAAACAATGTAGAGCGAGTCAGACAGGAGTTAATGTGCTTTCTTGTTTTGCACTTCAGTCCGTCCAAACAACTCAGCGGGTGGCGGCCGATTTTCCCACAGAATGTTGTGGACACGTACCGCCCAAAGTCATGCGTAAATTAGCGGGTCAACCCGGGTCTGGCGTTCACACTGCATGCCGATCGGAGCCGAGCCGTTTAAAGCCGATTTTAACCCGGGTCGCTTGCCGAGTCGATGGACGCGGGTCGACGCGGGTCGCTGAGCCTTTCACATCGGCACCAAAAGCCGATTG
>JAVQJG010112580.1:0-14923 GCA_036024015.1 Craterocephalus amniculus | reverse complement strand
TTGTATTATGATCACTATTGCCATTATTAGTATAATTACTTCATAAAAATATATGATATCTGAAAATATATATCATGTGTATATATGTGAATGTGATAGTGTTGCCGCTATATCTGTATAATTATTACTATTATTAGTATGATTACTATTGCTACATAAAAATATATGTTAAAGTATACCTAGGGAGATATTGTTACATTTGCTAAGCAGTGTTGAAATACTACTACTAGTTGTAAAAAATTAAACTGTAGAATTTGCTGAATTTGCTGGGGTGGGTTTAGATAAGCTTAGGCTTCCACCCACTCCTTTTGAACTTATGTTTTTTTTTCTATTTGTTTTGATAGATGGTGTTTTGCTTTTTGGTTTTATATTTTCTTTTATGTTAAGTTCAAATAAAAATTTCTCAATCAATCAACTCAATAGTGGATCAGTTTTGAATTTTCATCACAGTATTAAATATCCTGTTGAATTGCGGCCAGAGCTTACAGGAATTAGTTTGAGTCAATCACTTTGATTGAATGACACTTCGAATTTATCATGGTGACACTGACTTCATTGAAACTGCATAGCTTTAACAGAACTCCACTAGAAAAAATTATGATTTTGATTACTGCTTGTGACTGCAGTTATTTTGTGGGTATGAATAGATTTATGTCATTCTTGATATATTTTTTCCCCATTTTGTCTTTTCCAAACTTAGAATGATGTGAGTGGCCTCCTTGCATACAGTCTGAAGGTGTGCATGTCCCTGATGCAGAATAAGAAATTCCGTAATGAAGTGCTGCGTGTGCTGGTAAAACTGTACATGAACTTGGAGAAGCCTGATTTCATCAATGTTTGTCAGGTAACCACTATGATGTGAAAACTATTTTTATATCATCTCTCTAATAAGAGGCTTTTTTGCTCTTGATTTGCTCATTTTTTTTCTGGAAAAAGAGGACAGAAACATCAGGTTTTCTTACAAGTAGCACAAATGTTGTTATTTTCAATTTGTTGGTTTTAGAACTATTATATCGGTGTAACAGGTAGTTGAAATTTGGGGGGGAGGGTTGTTTGTGGCAGTTGTAGACTTTTCTCTTTCATGGGTGAAATTAGGAAAATACTTGAGATAATAAAGAATTTGGATTATTGGAATGAAATGCATGTTTTTTTATTATTACAGTTGTTGTGGTAAGACCTTAAATAAGCTCAGACAGACCTTGAATAAGCTCACAAGATAATGTCATGAGTACTGCTCTAAATTACTCCTGTTAACTGTTATAATTACACAGAATGATATCTTTATAAAACTACTACAGCCTAACATTCTTCCCTGGTTTTCTCTCCTTTCCACTGCAGTGCCTGATATTTCTGGATGACCCACAAGCTGTGAGTGACATTCTGGAGAAGCTAGTAAAGGAGGACAACCTGCTAATGGCATACCAGATTTGCTTTGACCTGTATGAGAGCGCCAGCCAGCAGTTCCTGTCTTCTGTGATTCAGAACTTGCACACCGTTGGAACCCCTATCCCTGCGGTGCCTGGTTCTACAAATACAGGGACTGTTCCCGCCCCAGAGAAAGATGGGTAAGAAGAGGTGTAGAAAATAATGACACCACTGACGCCCAGGCTGCTCTGGCTGAAGCCTGCTTCATGAATCTTTTGGGCTTACAAAGGCTTTAGATTTTTAGTTTAATCTTTGTAACTTGGGACTTTCCATGAAGCTACAAGTTAAAAGTAATATACTGAATGTTTGAAACACTTCAAGGAAAAGCCTTTTAAGTTGCCACCATCTTGCAGAGCCCTGAACTAATCAGAAAAAAGTTCACATGATGTGAGGCCATTTGTGTGCCAGAATAGCCAGCCTTTCATTTTCTTTGTAAGTAAATATTTACAAGGCCTACCGAAAAGAATGTGAATAAATTTATATAAAAATTAAATTGATTTAAATTCTTAGTTACATTTCCAAGTCCATTTTTGGTCAGTTATAGAGAATGATTACCATACCTGAGGATATTTTGTAACTTACATTTTACTTGAGATAAAATGATGGTGATGATAGAGTATGAATAGGCTGTTTTTTGTGTATTACAGTGATGCAATGGAGACGGATGAAAAGGCTGGCAGCTCCCCTGCTGGAAAGCCCGCAGAACCGGTACGTCGTTTGACATTTTTAGTGCAGTATTTTGCATTTCAAGTTACTTTTAAGAGTCTATCACTGCCCTTATTAACTTGTCTTTGTTTCTGCTCTGACTCCTTGTAGAAAGATGAGCCCAAAGACCAGAACGCCAAGATGATCAAGATCCTTAGCGGAGAGATGGCCATTGAACTGCACCTGCAGTTTCTAATCCGAAATAACAACACAGATCTAATGATTCTCAAAAACACAAAGGTAGCAATAACATGAATATATTTAGAGAACCGAAATGTGGCATCCATATGGTCAGCTGGACAGCAGATATCTGAAATTTGCTTAATTTTATATATGTCTGAGCATTTGTTTCCATCTTCACCCTGCAGGACGCAGTCCGAAATTCTGTATGTCACACAGCCACGGTCATAGCCAACTCTTTCATGCACACAGGAACCACGAGCGATCAGTTCCTCAGGTAACGATGCTGTCATGATGATTTATGATAAATGCCTAAAAATCACAGAGGAACTGAGAAACATTCATATTCAAAGACTCTGACCAAAGTTTTTCTTTTTTCTGGTAGAGAAAATTTAGAATGGCTAGCAAGAGCCACCAACTGGGCAAAATTCACAGCTACAGCAAGTCTTGGCGTCATCCATAAGGTAAAGTTATTTCTCTGTTTTACTAATACCAAACAAGCTTTTTATTTTATATGGTTTTGTTTCAATGTTATATGCTGGTGGTTTTCAGGGGCATGAGAAAGAAGCTCTCCAGCTAATGGCCACTTACTTGCCCAAAGACACCTCCCCTGGCTCTGCCTACCAAGAAGGAGGAGGCCTGTATGCTCTGGGACTTATTCATGCCAACCACGGCGGGGACATTATTGACTACCTGCTCAGTCAACTAAAAAATGCCAGTAATGATGTGAGTGGCTTTTAATGTTTCACTGTTAATACATAGACTGAATTATATTGTCTTCAATGTCTACGTTTACATGGAAAAATATTCATTTTATCAGAGGAAATCGATCTGATCAGAGATTCTAGCCGAAACGTTCTCACTGACGCTGATAAAATGATCCGATCTGTTGTGTGTGTGAATGTGTGAATTTTTCAATTTGGAAACTTTAACTGTCAAAAAGCTCAATAATCCTGAAGCTCTTTTAAGTTTTCAACAAAAACATGGTTCAAGCTTGCACAGAAACAACATCCACACGGAACCGATTGGATTGAGTGTTTACATGCAAATTTTTTCCAGATGATCCAATCATGAAAAGGTTTCAACCACCCCTCTTGATTAGATCAGAAATTCCTTCCAATCCAGGCCAATCAAATCAGCTGAGGTGTTTATATGATGCATTTTTATTCTGACTGGACGTTCAATAAGATGAAAAGTGCTCCATGCAAACACAGCTACTGCTTTAAGTTTGTTTATGTGATTTTTACGTTGTCCAGCCAATTAGTTTTTCCTTTTTTGATGGTATGTTTTCTATTTTGGTTTCACAGATTGTCCGTCACGGTGGTGCCCTTGGTCTGGGGTTGGCTGCACTGGGCACAGCAAGACAAGACGTTTATGATCTACTGAAATCAAACCTCTACCAAGATGATGCTGTCACTGGTAGGCCCCCAAAGTCATTGACCAAAGAGGGTTTCCTAGTTTCAGCGTGGCCTTCTATTTAATCATTGGTTTTTTTGCTTATAGAAGTTGTTAAAACAAAATGACTACTCCATCATTTCTACAAATGAGGTATGCTGATGATTTCATTTAATTCCTAGGTGAGGCTGCAGGATTGGCTCTGGGTCTGGTCATGTTGGGCTCCAAGGCGGCTCAAGCGATTGAGGATATGGTGGGCTATGCTCAGGAGACACAGCATGAGAAGATCCTGCGTGGCCTGGCTGTGGGAATTGCCCTGGTCATGTATGGACGCATGGAGGAGGCTGATGCCCTCATTGAAAGCCTTTGCAGAGACAAGGTATGGCTGAAAAGAACTGAGGGAGCCAATCACCATAAGAACAAAGTTGCTTTTTTTAAGCAGCATATGTTTATAACATTATTGAAATTGAACAAAGCAAGCTTGATTAATCCCCTGCAAGGAAGGAAGTGGCAAGAGCATTAACAGAATCTCAGTGCATCTCCATCACTCTTCATTAAGCTTCCTGTTGCAGAGTGCAGATGTTTGATCTGTTGAGTACTTTATGTATTCTCAGAATAGCTTGCTGTGTTTATTTCATGTTATGTGAGACTTTTCCTTTTTAATCTGTGCCAGGATTCCATCTGTAAGAGGTACATTTGGGAAATGATTCAGACTATGATGATCTTAGCTGTTTATCCAGGCATAGCCTCAATGCTCTGCTTTCTTTCACTGTCTGATAGGATCCCATCCTGCGGCGATCTGGTATGTACACCGTAGGAATGGCCTACTGTGGCTCTGGGAACAACAAGGCCATCCGACGCCTGCTACATGTCGCTGTGAGTGTTTCTTTTTGTGTCTTCTGTTATATGACTTTTGAGGAGAACAGGTTTATCTTGCTGATAGTGAAGCACGTGCCAAGAACCAGGACTTTATTACTGTTGGTGACAGTGATTAATGTAATTGTAATTACTTGTAATCAATGCTTCTTATTTTAGTAATGTTAGATCTTGAATAAAAAGTGGATGCTTAAGACTAGCCAAAGAGTAGCCTAAGCATTTGCCTGTGACTCAACACTATTGCAGATGTAATTTGTTTGTTGGCCTGTGGATGGCACTGCAGGCAAGCTGAATTTAAAGAAAAGGTTTCATAGTGATGCTTATTCCTTTTTTTATACTGAGAGATGAAGGAATGACAGCGTTAAGATTAAAGTCTAAGCATCAGATAATTTCATGTGACTGCTTTGCTTATCTTTACTAAGGTGAGTGACGTGAATGATGACGTTAGAAGAGCTGCTGTCGAGTCCATTGGCTTCATCTTGTTCAGGTAGGATCCAAACTTAATTCCTTAAGCTCTCCCTGTTTCTGAGATTCACGCAAAGCCTTTTTCCTTGTATCTTCAATGTCTTGGACAAAATCGCACTAGTTTGTTCCTTTTAACATGCTGAGCCTAATTACCACTTTATGTGTGGTGGAATCTTTATGTGAAACGCACAAAGGGAAAAAAGTGTTTGTAAAGATTTTATTTTTCAGTATTTAGTATAAAGTTAAGTCAACTTTTTGGCATAGCACTGAAACTTTAATTATTCTCTGAATTGGCTGAAGAGTCGGCACATATCAAAAGCAGTATCAAATGTCCTGGAGCATTTTAGCTCTTATTTTTTATTTGAACTTACAAGGAACACTACTTATTTGATTATCAGTTATTGGCATCTTTCTACTTACTCAGTATGGCTTTGAGAATACATTCAATAAAATCGGATACGTTCGAAAATGCCAATCAAAACATGATTCAGTGATCAATTGTAAGACACACTGAAGAACCTAGAATAAAATAATTTTTTATTCTATTTTTATTTTGTATAAATGTCAGTCATGTAAAGATGGCATGTATCAGTCGTCTCATATCAGTCACTATTTTCAGAATTGAATAGAACTGAATTTAATCAGAATCATATTGTGTCATAATATCTGATATCTGCAAACACTAAATCATTATTAAATGATCTAATATTATGTCATCAAACTTGTGATTTATACCACTAGTGCTCACAAAGACAGGCCCATGATGTCTCACACAAAAGTGATTTATGTTTTCTTTTGTTGTTGTTTTTACCTTTTTATTTTTGCTGAACCATCCAAGTTTAACATTTTGAACAGTTAATGGGGTGTAACAAGTTTCTGTTGAGAATAGAAAAAGATCTGTCCTTTATGGGTTGAGGAGAAAATGCCAAGAAAGAACATTCATGTCACTCATTTATCCCCCATCCCCCAGCTGTTTTTTAGGATTTTTTTACTCTTACATCAACTTCAGTTTATCCACCAGAGACCCAAGCATTCTTTAATGGACCACCTAGCTGGTGCACAAATATTAGGGGGTACATGTTTAAGCCCAAAAAAGGCTGGGATCGTCAGTGTGATCAATTAGCAGCTAGTTAAACCGTGTGTTTAGAAAGACTTGTGAACCAGAGTGATTTATTTTCCCTACACTTTTATAACCTTAATGTCTTAAGGATAATGCCCTGTGGTTCCTTTGCATGCACACACACACACACACACGTTGGATAAATGCAAGTTTGGATCTCTCATTTCTGATTTTATTTACAAATCATAGAGCTCTTGTTTAAGGAAACAGAGTTGGCTTAATCAAAAATAAAATGAAGACACGCTTTAGTTTTGCATGCCAAGTTTATGAAGCTTCAGTCAAATCTGACTTGTCTTTGATTATTAGCTTTATTTAGTTAATCTTAATTTGATTTAAATGATTGTCTTTGCTGCATTCTTGCATAAAAAAAGATACCAAGATCAGATATCCAATCACAGAAAGCTGGTGAACACCCAGCCATTGTATTTGTCCATCTTGCACATTTTCATCTGCCTACCAAGATGTATCCTTCCGTAACCTCCTACAATGGTTTTAATAACAGTTTATTTTAATTTTGTTTGTTTTGTTTCCTAAATTACAAATGCATAAGGGCTTAGACGCCAACAATTACTGAAAAACCATTCTTTATATAGTATCACTTCTCTCAGGTCTGCAACACAGAAAATATTTTATTAAGCACATTTCAGTTCCATTTATTCTTTTTCTTTGTATGTACAATCTTTTTTTCTTTTTAACATGTCAAAGCAGGATGCAATACACATAAATGCTTTCCAAAGATCCAGCAATTGAAATAAGGATAATCTCAAGAGTGCAATAAATTTGTCTTTTGTAGAAGAGGTTTGAATGGTAGAGTAGCGTTCCCTTAACAAAATGTAGGCATATGTTCTGAGATGGTTTACAGTATATTTAAACAGTCCAACCGAAAAGATTAACAGAGGAATATATTATATACAGCACGTTTAAGTTTTTCCAGGTAGTCATACCCATGGTTGGAATTTTGTGGAATAATAACCTGTCCTATGATATTCTGCTATATTTGGTTTTAAGTAGACCTGGTACAGGTAATCTCAGTTACCACTAGATTTCTGAAAGCCCAAACTCTTTTGTGTATGTTGTCATTCTAAATCCAACATTGATATTTCCTGTTTCAAAAGGCCCTTTAGCTACTTTATTTCTAAAAATCTTTAAATACAGTAAATGAACATTTACAGCATATAACAAGTATGTTTTAGTTTTGTTGTGCTGACCTTAAATGCAACAGAAGGAACATTTGGAGTATGCTTTTTGTATCAAGCCTTGGTCATGAAAGAGATTGAATTTGCACCATAAATCTGATCCACGTCAAGTCCTCCATTTATTTGGATTCAGTTTGCTGGTATTTCTATACACAGCTTACATGTTCATCCTGCTTAAAATCTTCATTTTCAGTCAGAAGTATTGTGTTCAACACAACACCACCGGATGGCTGTACCGGTGCTTGCCGGCATCTCAGCGGACTTTGGTAGCTCACTGCTCCAATGCCGTTCTTCATTCCCTGCTTCATAAACAGCTTGGAGTTCTCCGCCATGGAGGATTTAAATGAAATGCCCGTAAGGGTCCAGTCTGTATTAGTTGCCGCTGGAAGTCGTCCTGGTCCATGGCTTGTAAGGTTTTTATAATTGCAGGTGATGTAACGCGTGAATGCCTCCCTGAAAGTTTTGTTGAAAAGGGTGTATACCAGCGGGTTAATACCTGATGACACATAACCCACCCATACAAAGATCTCCATCAGGCGGGAAATCACATTTACATCACAGGTTTTGCACAGAGCTGACGTGATATTTGTAATGAAGAAAGGGCACCACATGATCACAAAGAGTAGGAAGACTATACCCAGCACCTTTGAGGCACGCTGCTCATTACTCAGAGTCTGCATTGACTTCTTGCCCATTGTTGACATTCTGCGAAAAGAGATTTCATCTTCTGTTGGCGAATTCCCTGGTCCCACGTTTGTTTTTTCTTGCGTCCTGGCAAGTCTGATGTCCAGCATGTTCATTTGTTCCCCTTGAGGTGCAGGCCTAGTCTGTTCCCTCTGAAACACTGTGGGGATTGTCGGGGAGCTGAAGCGTTGAGTCACCTTTGACCTGAGCAAATAAACCTTTTTGCGCAACACCTGCACAGTAAGTAGGTAGATAACCATCATAATGGTCAAAGGGATGAAGAATGCTGTCAAGGAGCCAAATATGATAAACTCCCGGAAGGTGTCTGGCTTCAGCAGGCATGTGTGGTTGTTGTTGAACGTGATGTTGTTGGGAAGATGGTGATTCGTAAGCCCCATTATTGGAATTGGGATTGCAATACCTGGAAAAATTACAGACGCAAGTTAATACATGCAATCCGTGGTAGTTGCATTTATCTTTAACTGTGAGCTAATAAATACCTTGGTATATTTAATATATAGAAAATCCAAACTCCAGTCTCTCACGAAATTTAAGTTGTGCTTTTAGTACGTGGCTAGTAAGCATTACTGCACCACCCTTCCTTCTTCCAACCCATCTTGCTCCCATATGCTGTTTATAAAGTATTTTCTTTTACTACATCTGGCAGATATTTCTGAGTATATAAACCATGTCTTCCATGGATCTTGTCAAAAAGTTTGGTTTGTTCTCCGTGAAGATCTAATCTTTAAAGAAAAGATTCTCGTTGTGTTTTCTAAATAAACTTGTCACAAGTAAAAGAAAGCAGAGTTGATGTGCTTACAAATGGATATGAGCCACACCAGTGCAATCTTGACCTTTGCTTTGGCTCTGGATTTGTACTGGCTATGTTGGATTGGCTTCTTGATGGCGATGTAGCGATCCAGTGAGATGGCACATAGGTGCATGATGGATGCGGTTGAAAAGAGCACATCGAGAAAGAGCCAAATGGGGCAAAGGAACTCCGGAAGAGGCCATCCAGAGTCTAAGGATAAGATGAGATGGAAATTATTGAAGAGGATCAACTTGTGGATCAGCATGTGTGTTTATCTGTGATGGTGTTTCTATTATTAGTAGCTAATTACATGCACTTTCAGGACTTATTTTCATGCCAAGAACTTAGTTGTGTTCACCACTAACACGGGATTAAAAGTAGCACTCTTGTAAAAGATTTGGTGTTTGTTTATCTCTGTGAGGAATGACTTTACTGGAAACAGGAGGCTTCACTGACTGTTTATGGAGCTCAAAGCTCTTTATGCAGATTGTGGCTGAGACTATGCTCAACAGTAGTGTTTATTTTGAGTTCCAGGCATAAAACTGGCAAGAAATTGTTCTGGCTTTTGTCTCCTTGTCCAATAACATTCGAAAGACAGTTTCTAGCAACAGTCTTTATAATTTTCTTTTAATTTGCTCCCTACTCTGTTTTTACATGCTAAACTTTGTTGCCTCACTGAAAAGAATTTTTGAGTCACAGATTTTAATGAGGTTTCATCTGGAAGGGTTATTCATTGATCAGTACTTCACTCTCCTAGTTGAACTTTTTTACCTGTTTTGTGAAATATTTATTCAAATTTAATAAACATTGGAGCTCGCAGAGTCCATCTGGCTTCAGATGAGGTGAATCTTTTCATTTTGTTTAACTTAAATATACTTTTTTGGAGCTTCTTTTGTGCATTTAGCACACAAATTCAACATTTGAATTTGTGCTGCATTGATTCAGTTTTATTTTACTTAAGCATTTTGTCTGACCCACAGTTCTTTAAAAAGCATTGGAGCTGGCGCTGTTTTTTAGAGCTTGCTCTTGACAATATCCTTGTTTCACCAAACGCTAAGCTCATATAAATAGTTATGAGGGCCATGCATATCCAGCAGTTTCTGGTTACACAAGGCTGTGGTCAGGGCTTTCCATCCTAACTCATCTGAACAATTTAATAGGTTTAGCATGTAGCCGCAGATGCACAAAGAGACACTAGATCAGAACATTATACCCTTAACTGATAATGATACTCAGATTCATTTTCATTAAATGTCAGTCTACAGTATCTGAATGGATTTTAACACAAAAACAGCCCAATTAAATTAGCCTTGTTCACTTGGAGCTGAATTTGGTCCAGAGATACACCTCACTTTGATTTTGTAATGCGTGTTACTTTTGGAATTGGGGAGTGTTTGTGTTCAGATGACCTGCCATTGTTACTGATGTCAGTGTAACCTTTCCTGTGGCATATGACTTATGACCATACGAGTGTTTAATGTTCTTCAGCTTTGGCACAAGGCACTGATCCTCTTTCTGCCTATTTGTCTGTCTTCATTATTTGTAGTCAGTTCTGGTATGTTTCACACCAGCCTTACATAGATTCAGAATGTATGTATTTATGTCTTCCTGTCCTTCTCATCATCACAGTGCTCCTATCTCCATCTCGCCTAACTGATGGATAATGGCAGCTCTCTGGGTCTGACAAAATAGTAAGGACGGGGGAAGTAATCCAAATTTAGATGCATCGAGATGCGGACATGGAAGATTCTGAATCAAATCACACAAATCGTTTTTATAATGGTTGACTGATAAAGTAGTGTTGACTGAGTACACCAGGAGTAACAACATGGCAGTAAATTGCTTAGGTGTATTTAAAGGACATTCTGTAATCTGACAAGCAGCTTTTTTGTGTTAAAGATCAGTTATTGGAAAGACTTCGGCTTCTACAAAATTTAGCTAAAATATTTTGGAGACACATCAATTATGAGAAATCATGTTATATATTTCCAGACAAGGAAGGATGGAAAAACACCCAGTTAGACCACTGAGCAAGTAATGTCCCACCTTTATCCCATTAGGAAAAGGACAATTCCAAAGTCTGTTGTAACTTTTAAGGGTTTATGTTAGTATTCACTCTTAGCACTCAGGCTTTTGTATTGTAAAGTAATTCAGACCAAAGTTATCTAAGCTAATTGTGTAAACATCCTGTCAGAAGATGTTTTATTGACACAGCGATCTCCAAACAATAGTGTGATCAAAGCATTGACTCGCTGAGGAGAGCAAGTAGCATTGCTCTGCTGCACTATGACAGGATCTTATATGTCACTGGAACTGCACACTGTATCTGCTAGGCACATAGGGTTGTCATTTGCTACAAACAAACAGTAAATAAGTCATAACACATTGCTTATGATAAGAGGGAGTTTGTTAGAGTTCTGTTTTTTTTTTTTATTAAATGATAAGGAAAATGCTGAGGTCTATTCATTTCCTCCAAATGTGCTGCTATGGGCACACTTGTTTTTCATTTGATGCTAAATTTGTTGGCAAATGTAATATTCTATCAAAATTACTGCTATTTGTTTTATTAAAAGAGATATCCAAAGTAAAGTAATTGTACCAATCGCCAGTTATTATAATAGCATGAGGAGGAAGAAAGTTCATGTCTCTTCTGAAAAAAATATGTATAGATCATTTATAAGTCACATCACAGTCCTCTAAATCAGGTTGAATTGTGAATTGCTTAAAAGCTGAAGATAGTTATTTTCACTATAGTATGCAGGTATAACTAATATTTTTGGACTATCACCTAAATCTAATGTATTAGTACTTTACTCAGTCACCTCCACACACACAATTTAAATTTGTTGCATAGTATTATAAAGTATTTTGTAAAGGTGAATGGATTGTCTTTGAATTTTTTAGATATAAGTGAATAAACAAATAGATCTTTAATTTCCCAAAGTTTGAAGTTTTAACCTTTCATTTATTAGCCCATCTAAAACCACAGCCAAACAAATTCATTGTAATGTGAAAAACTCGCCAGCTGTCAAAGTTTTTAGTGGTAACCTTATCCAATGTGAGCATTATGTATACAGACATTTATCGTATCTACATGGAGACAATGCAGATTCTTTTTATGGTTTTTCTACAGTAAGTTGGATGACATTCAAAAGCATCTGACTTTTGCATTCTTTCAGTGACGCATCCATCCAGTTCTTAGGTAAACTCTGATGTTGAGTAAGGCAAGACTACAAACAGATGTGTGTTACACTGTCCTTTGTTCTTGTGTGTCTGTGTTAGGGATGTAATTATGATCTGGCTCATTATTCCCCAATTGAATTAATGGAGAGCAGTGACTTCATCTTCACTTCCCCTGGTTTTAATTCAGCTACGAAATTCAGAGTGAAGTGTAAGTTGGTTCTGTTATGAAGTGAATTTCGCAGTTTATTCCCAGAGATTTTTCTTTACAATTTTATTGAAATTTTGTCAGGAAAACTAGGCAAAAAAAGCAAAGCTAGATTTCCCTCCACTGTGTTCAGTGCTAATTGTTTTACCTTTCTACATTTATTTCTATGCACAGCCTTTTGCTAAACTTACTGTAGAGAATGGTGACAAGCGCTATTGGCATCACCAGGAGTCCCACGAGCAGATCTGCCACAGCCAGTGACATCAGAAAGTAGTTTGTGGCATTTTGCAGTTTTCTTTCAAGCGACACAGCCAGAATGACCAGGATGTTTCCTCCTATGGTGGGGATGATGACCATGATGATGAGCAGGGCAGCCCATCTCAGCTGAATCTCAGGCACTTCGCCTGTTTGTGAGCTGTTATCGTCAAATTGTTCCACGACTGGCTGAGACATGTTGCTGCTGAAATGACAGCGGGCCTGAGCGTGGGTCGGGGCTCTGATCTTTCTGGTGTTAGACACTCGGTCAGCATTGTCGCTGGGTCCCACAGGCAAGGGTTCAGGGTATGGTGCTCAAGGTTGGTGCATAAAATGCGTCATCCCTTGTGCGGTATGCAAAGTCTATCAAGCAAAAGTTCACTGCTTAAGGGGTTAAGAAAAGGAAAAAAGAAAAAAAACGTAGGTCCGCTGCAATAAGCTCCAATGCTAGAATAATCCCACCACGAGTGGATGTCCACATTGACACGGGGATCCTCACTTTCCCGCGTAGCTGTCGTCCACTTGAAATGAGAACAGTGTCTGTTGAAGGAACAGTGATACCTTGTTACCTTGCTTTAATTTGTCCTAACGATGACACAATAATGAGTTCATAGTAACAAATGAACAGGCTTTTTCCTGTGATTACCCTCATTCCTGAGGGTAAATTTATTTGCCGTAATATGGAAATGATTGGAAACTTTTACGGTTTATTTGATGATGCTGTTTTTAACTGCGAGAGGCCTTTGAAAATATTTTTGATGAAGTATCCCTGTACATGTGTTGTAAAGTCGATGTTTTACATAAAAAGTAGCAGATAAAGGTGTTACATTACGGAAATATCTTAAATGGCTGCTGAGTTCTTGATATAATGAAGTGTTGACTTACTGTAGTAAACTGTCCTTCAATTTTAGAATAAAAAATCTGTGAAAATGTGTGTTTTCTCTTACCTTTTTTTCAGAATAAGATCTGCTGAGCTTCTTTTGCATGCCAGATCTTAAGTATCTTTCCACGCTGTTCTGTCTTAAGTTTCAGATCATGGTTGGGAGAACAGTGCAGCTTAACGCTGAACACATTTCAGTCTTTGCGGTCCAAGTAGATGGTATCTTCTTCCCCGTCTTCAATCTCGTTTTAACACTCTGACGCTTCCTATGTAAAAATTTATCAGAATGCCTTCGCATAGGAGCTAAAAGCAAATCTGTTTTAGACCGAAGCAACCCATGATGTGGACTGTGACTTGCTTCTTCATGCTGGTAAAAAATACTATTGCTTTGCATCACCCACCTACAGCAATCGCAGTCAAAACCTTCAGATGTTGTGCCCCTTCTGCTTTTCTCCCATTCCTACTCGCTTGTTCACAGCCTGGGATCAGTTCGCACTCTCTCCTGTCTCATTCGCTGTCTCATTTTCACCCCCTCCGTCCCCTCCCACTTGCAAGTGAGTCAGACTCTATACAAAACAGATGAATGTCTTCTTGCTGGCCTCATGCCAGCATAGCAGGGAGGTAATTTCCTTCAACACAGCCGTCCCACTGTTTATATTTGTCACCCTGTTCTCCCCCCTCTTTGAAATAAGCAGAGTAGTGGGAGGTGTTTGGGGATAACCCTTTTGTGTGGTGGTTGTACAGTATAGAATTTCTCTTTTGTACCCAGGGAGCTCACATTTTTAGGCTGGGTATGTCAGACCTAATCTTGTAATCCAGATCATATATGATGCCTCTCTGTATTTGTACGTTCATCCAGACATTGGTGTTCCCTTCCTTTTGATCTGCTTGCCTGAACACGTCAAACTCGCTGTGCGCATTCATTCATAGCTTTTAAAAACAGATGCAAGACATTAAAAGACACTGAAATCCTTAAGTTATTCAGACAGTATCCCCTACACTGATGTACATTATAACACGTTTTTATTTTTTCTCCTATTGTTTACCATTTGCCAAACGTTAAACATAAGCCCCAGATGGGTGCAGTACAGAAGACCTTTGCACACCCTAAGATGCACTAATTCTAACATGCAACCAAAATTCTTCCAAAATGATTTGGGAAACTCAACCATTGGCATCCAAACAAAACAAAAACTAACTCCAAGGAATTAATGAGAATGGAACAGAAGAATGGAAAATAATGTTGTCCACTTCAGAGATTCAGCTAATGTCAAATCATATAAACAAGGTGTCCATATGAAAGAAAAAACTCTTGTGATTACAAAGATGTAGGTCTCATCACTTCATGATTTAAAAACTTTGATGAGTTCCTGAAATATTTACCTGTGTAACACCTTTATTAAAATATACTATACTAATAAATTATTTTGTGTTTAAATGATTTTACTGTAATTCTTCTTTTATGCTTTTAATGTTTTATGTAAAGCACTTTGAATTGTCTTGTACCTGAAAATGTGCTATACAAATAAACTTGCCTTGCCTA
>JAVQJG010112572.1:0-10913 GCA_036024015.1 Craterocephalus amniculus | reverse complement strand
CCGGCTCCTTTTTCACTTCAAACTTCATCAGATCGAAGTCATTAACATATTCCATGGCCAGGGGACTGGTGGGCAGGTCGGAGTTGCTCATTGCCAGCTCTGATGCCATCCTCTTGCTGTTGACAGTCCTCCAAAGGGGGTGAGGAGCACCTGTCAAAGTAGGCTGCTGTGACACGCACTGAGCCAGCTTGATTTCTTTATTTATTTTCTTCAAAACCGAAGGAAAAAGTGAATTTTCTTGCACTAATTGCGCAGCGCAGGTTCTGGTTTTGTGAGTCGATAAGTTTTTTTTTCTTCAGCCTGTGTTGCACAGACGCATTGGAGCAGCGCTGTTTCCTCCCTCTCTCCCAGCGTGCGGGTGTCTGAGCGCCGCTCTTTCTGTTTCTACCGTTTAACACTTCATGGCTCCTTTTAGGATTAGTGCGCCAATTTGAGGAGGTTCACGTACGTGTCCCGGGCAAATAGTTGCCTTGTAGTGAATGTGGAAAAAAAAACTCCACCCAAGGATTGATAGATTTTTTTTTCTAAGGGATCAGTCAGCCGACGAGTTAAAAAGCATTGCTTAGTTTTATAGGCGCCCTGACGTCAGGACTTGAAATATGAAATTGACTGAGACCCAGCCAATGAGCAGCCCTGTCCAGGCACGTAATTAGCATAATAGTATAGAAACCAAAGTTTTTTTAACTGTGCTAGCCTACCAGCAGACTGACAGATGAAGATTGTATGAATCTTTTTGTCAGTTTTCGTAGAGAAATCGAGGAAATCAGGAGGAGAAGACACATTCCGAGTAACCTACTGATGGTAAATGTAACATAGCCTATAACAGTTTGTTTAAGAGGTTCTTTAAAATAAAAAAGGTTAATATTCATTTTTCATTGTATGCAAGGCATAATCTAACCTAAACTGAAATGTCACATTCCTCAGTCCGTTTTTCTCCTACATCGTTTGCCGAGAAGTCTGGCTTTATATGTAAAGAATTTTACACCAAAGTAATTCATTTCATAGGCAACTTGTTAATTACTGAGTCGGTCTCAAATTCATCTTCGTCAAAGCCCCAGTCTTGATCTCTCACCTTAAATCAAAACTGACAGAAAGTACTTTAATTGTTTTTCTTTAGGGGCCGATAGATTGCTTATAGCTATATTGTCAAACAGGCATAAGAGAAAGAGAATATTTGATAGAAGGAGTCCGAGCGTGTTTGTGAGGAGCTCGGCTCGGGTCTGGTTGAACTGTAGCCCTCCGTTTGAAAACCCAATGTCGCCACCTTTCGGTAAATATTTAAACTTCAAGGGACTCTTAACGAGGGACCGTAAACACATTTGCCCATTTCACGTGTCGCTTGACAATGTAGTAGGCTATAGCTATTTACATTAAACCCAAGTCCTTGTCAACTTTAAATCCCTTTTCTGACAGAATAGTCCGTAATGACATCATCTTCACGTCTCTGCAGTCTCAATCCCATGTATGATCACAGCATTAGTGTCTCTCTGTTTCTCCTGGAGCACATTCCTCTGGAGTGGTGGCACATAAGAACAAACAATAAGCAGGGCTATACACACAGGACCGGAGAGTAAATAAGAACGCTCTCCCCGGAACATGTCACACGGGGAAGCTTCAGAAAACTACAAAGCCGCCAGCAGATAATCCAACTCCCTTGTGTCCCACCACAAGTAAATATTCTCTTGGTCCCTGTGACTGTTCATGGGGACTCAATGTTAAACAGGAAGGATAAACATCGTGTTTTATTCATTAGAACACACAACGGAAGCCCCTCTGATGCTTTTGAATAAATATTAGCCAGATGAGATGTGGTGCTGCTGCTGTTGTAGATTTCAGACTCCTTAAAACCAATTAATTCAACTTTGAACAAAAAGTCACAGCAATAGAAAGATGTTCATTTAAGTTGATTTCCTTTACATATGCCCATTTTAGGTCTTTTTACAATCACAATTAACCATAATTTGCTCACCAACAAGTAGTTTAGAGGAGGGGAATTCAACTCTAGTCCTCAATGGCCAGTGTCTTGCAGGTTTTACATGCTTTCCTGATTCAAATTAACTTGATCCAACTGTTTCTCAAGTTCTGCGAAGTCATCCATTCATTTGAGACAATCTGCGTTTGAGATGTACATTATCATATTTGTTTTTACTTTTTTTATTTCCCTGCCACCTGCATTGCTAAAAGGTCTGTAGCTGAAGCAACAGCGGACACTACCTGCTGTACAAACACTGTGGTTGCCAAATCTCTAGGATTAATTGGCCCTGGAGTCTCAAGGGTTAAAAAGCAAAGCATGGAGCCAGTGCTTTACTGTGGGCTAATAGTCCCGTATGCTCCTCACTTTGTCTCCCTTTGTTGTTTCATGTAGGCAGGCTGCTTTGAGGTTTACTGTTTTTATTATACCAGGTATGTTCCTACCCCTGTACGGAGGGTTCTACCTGCATCAAAATAATCTTTCTGCAGTACATTAGTGCAGAGGAAAGTTAAGAACGCATCCAGACATATAGGTTTTATTAATATAAAAACAGTGAACAGAGAGATTAACGTAACTATTTATTTAGAAAAAAATCAAATGAATGGAATGAAAATCTTTTTGGAAACAGAATTTAGGATGTCTCTGCTTGGGCAACAACCTGCACAGACTGATCTCTCTGACACAGTTTCTTGTGTTACACCTATGTTGCTGCCTTACATGTATTTACAGAAAGCTACGGTACACGTAAATGAGACGCTGTCTGACCTTTCGGAGTTTAACCCCAGGAGAACACGGATGCATTCTGGGTAAAGGATAACCAGCGCTTCAGGACTTCCCTTTGATTTACTGGTGTGGTGACTTTGCTAATTGTTACATCTATTAAAAACATCCTCATTACAGTATGACTTATGTGCATGCTGCAGTAGAGCTCCCTTTTATTTTCAGCATGTTAACCTCTTGTTTGCCTCTCAGGTTAAATGAAATCCTGCATGCCTTTTGTTTGGGAACAGCAGAAACAGTCTCCTTAGCAGTTGTAGCCATCTTTGTCTGCAGGAGGGGATACCTGTGATGTCAGCAAAATAAACAACATACAGAAATATTATTTATAAGAGGCAAACCTGACATAAGTACCACGCTGTATGAAATATAATTGCAATGTTTTGAACAAGAAAGAGCTCAGAGAAAGGGAAAAAAACTTTTTAAAGCTTGCTTTATGCTTTTGCAAGATATGCATTTTATATCTCACACAATTAAAATTCCAAAGCATGCCAAAAATAGCTAAAGTCATTTCCATATTTAACAGACAGTAACTTAAATAAAATGGCAGGAACTAAAGGATTTCTGTATTACTAAGATTATGCCTTGTAATCATCCATTACATTCCCAATGGGAGGTAGGCTTCATTTTCATCCTCAATCCCTGTTTAATGCCGTATATTAAACTCTGGTGGCACTCCAAATGGAGGACAACCAGACGAGTGGGCTCAGTGGGCTTGTGAGAGACACATTTAATTAGAAGGATAGAAAATGAAATGTTTCGTGAGGTCTTAACTAACCATTGTATCTTTTGTAATAGAATGAGGAGCCGTGAGAGGCTATTACGAGGGGCTCGGAGAAGAGCAGCACACCTCCATTTGCAGGAGTTTTATTGGGTGAAATAAAAGAAAGTATAATCAGATAACAAGCTTCCACATGATGGAAACAGAGTGCCATGTTTGGAAAGTGTAAAATTTGACAACAGGTCCGGCTGCTGTGTCTTTACACTGTCAGACTTTTTTTTTTTTTAAGTGTTTTGATTAGTTTATTTGCCCAGGGAAAAGGTAGCAGCTGTTGTCTGTAAACTTTTGTTTTTGCGTGGATTTAAAATGCTGAAGATAAGCTGCTTGGTTAACAGAAGTCCCCAGTCCTCAACTGTGTAATCATTACTTTACATCTCAGCAGACTGACACGCACAACATCCACTTGAAGAATGGGAGAACTTTTTTATGAAGAAGACTGAGGATATTTTTCTTATGATTATCATTACTTTTGGTAGAATATTGTATAATAAAATGTTAGAAAAATTTTGCAAAGCAAAACTAAAGCAAACAAGTTAACGATTGAAATGATTTGGTGCATTTACACAGAAACCCAGGTTGCGACACCCTCTCTGTGCCTGTCAGACGGACGCTTCAACCTGCTAATTGGCCACAATGAGCAGACTTGCACATGTCAAAATCTCTTCTTTACATCTGGTTATTGTCTTTCACAGCAGGTGGACATCACAGGCATCATCCGAGCGGTCTCATCTGCTCTCTGGCTCCGAGTGATATGGGAGATGCTTCTTTAAAAATACTCTTATCTGATTTTCTCTACAGGAAGAAACAAAAACATCACGCTGATTCATATACTTCATATGTAATCATGTTTGCACACAAACACCAAAATTAAGTGTGAATGTTAAGTACGTGAGCTTAACGCCTCTCATTAGACACACACTGCTACATTATTGGCCTCATTAAGTATCCCCACAGTGCAGCATGTGGGGGGGCAGGTGGAGGAAGTCAGCACTCACTAAATAAGCTGCTTTTGCAGTGCACATCAGATATTTGTTTATCCCTAAAACTTATGTTTTTTTAAAAACCCACTGTACAGAACGACATGCACACAATTCCAATGTTTCCTGGATGTTTCTTTTACTTGTCGGTATTTACTCGTCTGACTTCCAGTATCCACATGACATAATGATTCATGTTGGAGTTGGGGGTTATGAGTTGTTATTGATGTAGCTGGTATGTGTAGTGTGTTATATGATCTCTGCAACTGTGCACTGTTATTAATGTCCAGTGTGTCCACTCTGGGCTGTTATTAATGTGACTCATATACATACAGAGTTTCCACATTAGTCAGAGTCCAACGCACAGTCTTAAGGAGAGGAGGTGGAAGGAATCTTCTTCACCCTCCAACACCAACTCCTTCTCATCAGCACCACAACTCCATCCACAAGTGACACGATGACTCTGAGGTACTTTGATTGATTTAATTAGCTAATAAAAGTTTTTTATTGAAATAAATAAATATCTATTGAAATAAATAAATAAATGTGATGATGTTAATCAAACATGTCAAGAAAAGACACTTCATATGACCTGAAAGACAAATGGTGAAACAATCAAACATAACCTGTGAAAATTACATAAAAACATTGCAATTTCTTACATTAAAGCCATATTTTAGGATAGAAATTACTTCCATTTTTAATTAAATGGCCCAAAGGGTACCCTTTTTTAATTCTTGGCTAACACAAACATTAAAACTAAAACATATTGAAAAAATTTGAGATTGTATTTCAACCCGTCACAGTGTGATTGAATGAGCATAAATTCATTCATACAAATGTATATAGAATGATATTTAACCTTTCCTATACACAAAAAAACACAAACTGCTTTAAATTTACTAGATCCAAAGACATGACATAATTATCTTTTTCTTTGCAAATTGTGATGCAAATGACATCACACAGAAAAATGATTTTGCACTGCTGACTTTGTACAATGTCCAAACATGCTTTTGAGGTGGTAGGACCGTACACACGGTGGTATTGTTTTGCACAATGTCAATAGAAGAGAGCCAAGTTTGGGCTCCATCTGACCCAAACTGTTTCCACTTTTCTACTTCACTGTCAAGTCACAGGGCACAAAAAAGTTGGTCAAAGAAAGAGTTTCATATTTAAAAAATTAGATCTAGTTTGGAAATTTGAAAACAAAATAAAAAAATATGAATATTTATAAATAGATGGTTGAGGTTGCATAAATGTTGCACATTAAATAACTTGAATTCAGGTTCCTTTCAAGCAGTGTAAACAAAAAAATTGCAAATATGCAATATATTGTGTAAGTGAGGCAAAAATACGGATATATATAAGCATCAGTCTGAGGATATGAAATGTGTAAGTCTTGTGGTATAGCTATGATAGCAGGATTAAGTCATATTAAGGAAAAACTTCAGTAACGTCCACGAGGTCAAAGAACAGAAGCCCAAACAATTGGTTGTTTTAACTTTGGACAAACTTGAATTTCATCATGGATTTCTCATTTTCCTGGGTATCTCACAGGCAAAAGGAAAATAACACACAGACACATCAGTCTGCATTACCAAAGTCTTTCCACTCAAGCTTAAATTCCTCTGGAGACACTAAAAGATTCAGTCAAAGAAAAGAGAAAATAAGAAATAAGGATGAGAATATAAATACCTCTCTGTGTGGCGTGATTTAGGGTTATTGCAGTTTAATGTAAATACTAATTTTACCCTCCCTGCGATAATCCTCTCATCTGTTCTTCAGAAATTGAAGAAACATTTGCCTAGTAAGTGGAGGATTGTGTGAGGGAGCAGACAAACTAAAGACACATTTCTCTGTGTTATTCTGCACTCTGTCACAGAGGAAGATCCAGAGACAATACAGCCTGCACCACGGCCTCATACAACAATCTTTTATATCTCTGCCAGATTAATGCCAGGAGATAAATGCACTTCCACTGAGTTGCTGGCTTCTCCAGGGGAGTGCAAAGGAGGAGAACGGATGGAAGAGAAGTTGATCCTTACTGGACTGAGGCACGAGTGAAGTGGGATGATGAATAAGTTTCATGTAACCGGTGGGCTTTTGATGATGGCGATATTGAGTGTGGAAATGAAATGTTTAGCAGATGTGGTTTTAAAGGAGAGATGTGAGGAGCAAAGGAGCAGGAGGCGGGCTGGGTTTAGCTTTAATCTGCCCGCTAAATGGAGGGTTTGACATATTGTATCTGTCTGGAGAAGCCTGAGGGACACGTCTCCTCTTCATCTCCTTGCTGCAAGCTGACCGAGCTCATCATAAACAGTCACAATTAACACAGTGATGAGTGAAACCTTTGGAGAGCCAAGCAAAAACTCCTAAGAGCGACACGTAATTTTGTGGGAAAAAAGGAGGTTCTGACAGCAAGAAGGAACGAGATGAAGAAGAGAGAAAAGTATCTTTAAGCTTTTCCTAAAAATGCACAAACAGACTTAGTAAGAGTTAGTCATGGTTCTTTGCGCACTCACAGTAGATTTGGATGCTTACATAGGAGCAGAGACACCCTTCCTGTTGCTTATCCGCTTCCTGAGCCTCAATTTGTATTGAAATCCCTCACAGGCAATTATCCATATGCGAATGGTGTACTTACTTTGAGCTTATATAAGTTTCTTTCTCGGTAAGCCGTACCATTTTCATTTTAAAACTCTGATTACAATTTCAGAGTTTATTCCTATGAGAAAATGGTTAAAAAAAAGGGTGCTCGAAGTTAACACAGAGCATAAAATCCCGCTGGACCCCTCTCTGACTGTATAATTTGAAAGATTGAATAATCTTTCGCTGGCATGATGTTGAAAATCCCTTTGCAGGGAGAGATGTGGGCGGCAGTTGGCATCTATGTGGTCAGGAAGACATATTGTTGAGTAAAGAGTTGGCAGGCAGGCAGGCAGGGAGGAGGAACCCCTCGCCTCTGCTCTCCTCCCCCCCTCACCCACCTCTCAGGCTGTCAGGAGTGTCATATATCTGGGGGATATCTGAGGGCGAGGGAGATCGCGGCCCAATTACGGGCTGATAACTAATCAATAGGTCGCTTATTCCTACAGCAGGAAGTAAAGGAATGGGCCCCTGGGACACGTAGTTCAGATTACTCTCCCCTCAGCATGAGACTGCCACTAATGATGAGAGAGAAAATAAGTGAAGTTAGGCAGACAGAGGGAGGATTTGAGGAAGGAAAAAACAGAGTTGGGGTGGAGCTGAAGAATGGCAAAATACAAAAATGGAGACAAAAATCGGGAAAGCTCATTCAACAACTTCCTGTCATACACAGAGGCCAGTTTTTTTTTTTACTAAGCTGATTTCCGGAGTGTTCCAACCAGAGCCCTATCTTACTGACCCAAAAGACCACCAACAAGCACTTGCAGGTATCAGATCATGGAAAAACAGTTTTCCCCCTTTAATTTATTCAAATTTCTACTTTAATATATTTTCTGAACTTTATCCAAGTAAAAGTAGACATACAATAATGTAGACACCCTCAAAGCTCTGATGCACTCCTCAGTTTTCACAATTTTGACATTGTCTTATGTTTGACTTTTGGGGACATATTGGCTTAAACACTTGCTGGCATTAAACATTATGAAAAGTTTAGAAGGAAAAATCATAGTTCTATGCGGCTAACAACTGCTTATTTATTTATTGTTTTCAAAGAATCAATTGTATTGCATCTTTATTTTAAAAGTAATTAAGTAAAGCTGTTTTATATAGTGGAACTTGCCTTACAGCAAGAAGGTAACTGGTTCGAACCCCTCTCCTGGTTCCAACAGTGGACTTTCTATGTGGAGTAACAAAATAACTTTTTAACATGGAAATTTCCCAAACCATGTTGATAATTGATAACATTTCAAATTCCATCAATTAACAGTTAATGTTTAATCAATTAAAATAAAACCAAAACAATTACTTTTAATTAAAGACAACTAACCATTATCAACCGAAAACATCAGATTGATCAAATTAAAGTAATTTTCAAAATGTGCCGGTGTGGAGCTTTAGTACCAAACCCCTTCAGCCTCTGCATGGACATATTCTTAGTTGTTTTGTCTGATAATTACACCTTGCATGGAAGTTTTACAAAATGCTGTCACACTGTGTTCATCTATGCAGTTATTTTTGTGCATGTAGGCACAAAAAAGTGTTGCAGGAAATAATTCAATGGATTAAAAGCCTGGTAGTTCACATATTTCTCTGAAACTGTGAAACTGTGCTGTGTTTGTAATATCAAGCATATTTGCTTATGTTCTCTTCTGTTGTTGTTTAAGAAAATGTTCCAGTCACCCAAAGAACAATGATGATATTTGATGTGTTCCCAGTATGTAAAACCAACATGGTAGAGCGGGTTGTCCAATCACTGAAAGGTTAGCAGTTTGAACCTCGCTCCTCCAGTCAATCTTTTGTTTAATCCTTAGGCAACGTGTTTCGACCTTTTTGCCTCCAGTATTTGCATTGCCGGTGTATCAATGTAGATAAAGTAAGGATCATCCAAAATCATAAATTTCTATTTATTGGTCCCTCCTCACCCCAATAGCTAAAATAAATCTCTAATGTATGTCAATGTAAAGCCGGGTTCTCAGGAGGTTAAGACTTATAGGATGAACCATACATATTCACTTTTATTCACAGAAATTCTAAAGTAGGGATACTTAGTTCAGTCCTGAAGGTACAACGTACATTGTTCTCTCAAATGTACTTCGCTTTGGATAAAAGTTTATTAAACTCAAACCAAGACTTAAAGATGCATAATGTAACTTTCCAACCTTAAACTCTGTGTTTGGGATTCGTTAGATGACACAGTGACTCTATTATATCTGGAGCTGTCACTGCTTAGCAGCGTCCTGAAGAACCACACTACACAACTTTTTCCTCCAGGAGACTGTTTGACTTTATGAATCACTGATCTATATAAATGTTTATTAAACTTAAGTCTGGAAAAATAATTAGACATAGGCAAAGTGCAACACTTTGCACTCTTTTAAATTCACTGTTAGATCTTTTATAAGTTTTGATTATTACCCCATTGGCCTATAACAGGTACTTAGAGAACAGCTTTTATGTTCATGCTAGTTGCAGCCTGAGTTCTTGCTCCTGCTTCCAAACAAACTTCCCCTTGATGCTTGAAGGATCCTATTTCCATAAAACACAGGAACAGTTTGTTCTCATTTCTTTTGACAGGCCATTCGTTTTGTCGCTCCTCTGTCACTGTCACCTTCATGAAGAAATATGGCAGGAGCCTCTGCCCCTGTCCCCCACCCTCTGCCCTCAGCTGACAACCTGCCCACACCCTGGCTAAGCCTCCTTCTGCTGAAGGCCCCTTACCAAAGTCGCTGTCATTCCGAACACTCCCCTACTAATACTCTGTAAATGATCAAATGTTTCAAGTTGAAATATTTTCAGTGCATGAGCAGCAGGCTGGAAGTGGGAAATATAATTTTATAAGCGTTTATGAGTTCTAAAGTTTATAAATTATCTATCAGCACCACAGTAAAGTCTGACTTTTTAATCAGCGAGCAGAGGATGACGGAAAATCACTATCAGCCTGTTCTTCTCATTCAGTAGAACTGTCTAATCAGTACAATGGTGTTTTTGGCTGTCAGGCACAAGGCGTCAGTGAAAGAAAAAAGTCTAAACCATCTCCATTAACACTGATCAAGCTTATCCCAATCTGCTTGTTTATCCTCCTCTCTCCCCAGATCAGTACAAAGCTACTTTACAGCCTCTTAAACCCAACATGTTTCTCCAAGACAAAACAGCCGAACCACAAAACAGCTTTTAAAGGCTATACTGATTAAACCAAAGCAGTTGTTGTGGATGCAATGAGACAGGAGATAGCTAAACAGGCAGTAACGGTGAGTGAACGAGAGTCACTCCTCCACACAACTTCATCTCCAAATCAGGAGCATTTGGCATCAGCGCATTGGCCAGATCCAAAGTTTTCCACTCCAAAGAACAATGAAATTCTCCCTCCAAATCAATTGGTAACACATCTCATCCCATTGATGGCATCTCTAATCCATTCTGGGCTCCTTAGCGAGATGGAGATGAAGAGGCAGAGGGAGAGGTATGGCAAGGTGCACGGAGAGAGAAAGTGTGAATACTGACTGAGCAGCCATGTATTCTGGGGAATTTGTGTCGTGTCTTTTTTTTTCCCTTTTTCTCTCCTCTCCTGCAGTGGGGCTGTGTCGTTAAGCTCTTTAGTCCGCGTGGCTAATGGAATAGGGTTGGCAGGATTACACAGGGCTAAAGCACTGTGCCTGGTGAGCCTCGGAGAAACCGCTGTAGCTCCGCCAAGTGAACGGTAGGGACGCATGGAAAAGGACTGGGTGATTTATAGACCAGAAGGGGAAAAAAAAAAGTG
>JAVQJG010112571.1:0-12099 GCA_036024015.1 Craterocephalus amniculus | reverse complement strand
CCTCGTTGTCGGCCATTTATGGGCTTTCCGGCAGTCACGAGACTCGTGACGGTACCAAGATGGCGGAGGAAGGAACCGCCCAATGTGCATCACTTCAGCTCAATAGAATCCTATGGGTCACATGGTTTAAGGGTTTGTCCATTCTTTTTACAGTCTATGGGTGTAATGCAGTCTGAATAACCTCTCCGTGCACCCTCAAGATAGATTTTTGCGACAGGATATGGACACATGGAAGCTGTAACTAAGATTTAATCCTTTGAGGACAAAAATGGCTACCCATTGTGTCAGATCGGGTTTTTTATATGCTTCTAAATTTATTGTGTTTAAACCAATAGCATGGGTTTCAGTGTTTCTAAAACAACATACTATCATGTTAAAAATGTTCATGTTTTTAAAGTATTAATTATGTTTGCAACCTGTGGTAATGCAGCGTACCAGGGCTCCTATTTGTCAGTTGTTCTACCGCACAAAAATGTGTGTTTTGAATGTGACAAAATTTCACACTGGGGAATTTACCATCTTCTGCAGGGATTTTGGGGCTGTGTTACATTACAGTAATTTCTATTCTGGTGAATATCCAAGTGGTTTTTGGTCAATGACATAAGACAGGAGACAAAACACTACATTACACCATCTGTCTTGGATGTGTTCTGGACCTGGGGTCCGGACCAAAGAATAGTGCTGCAATGATGTTGGGAAAGTGTTTAAGTCACGTCAAGTCGCCTTCTTTTCTACCACACATGTAAACCATATTGGATAAGAATACAAAATCCAGAAGCAGAAGATCTTTTATTTCGTGTCCTCTTCAAAATACATCTTGTATATGCTGCAATAATCTTTAAAAATAAATGGCAAAAATTCTTTAATTCGTTCAAGGAATACTGTGTAACCCGAACCCATAAACTGAAATAGTTTCCATCCTGTTTTGGAATCATGTTTGCAGAAAACTAAACCAACCCAGTACAAATGGTTCTGTACATTGATATTTACATGAATGATAGGAAATGCCTTTATTACATGAAAACCTGCACGTTTAGGGAGTCATGTTATTTTGGTCTGTAGCAATTAGCTTCAACGAGCCGCATGTGATCCCATGAGTGCCAGATCCGCTACCATGAATTTACAATATCTGGTTTCTGTGGAGGCCAGCCCCTTCAAAGCGCTAACACTTGTAAAAACGCTGTACATTGACCACAGAAATCCTCCATCATTACTCACATTAGGCTGATGTTTGGGCCCGAAGTTACTCAGGATCCCAATAGGTTTGATATCAGACGATTGAAAAATATCTTCTTAGAAAAAAAAATGAAATAAAGACACATCTCCACTTGATCCTGCATCATTTTCTCATCTCATTTCTCTCTTGACAACTTTCTTAATTTGTGATTCTTAATTTGCAGTTGTGATTTTTAATTTGCGGTTGCGATTTTTAATTTGCGGTTGTGATTCCTAATTTGGTGTTATGATTCTTTAATTGTTTTGTTTTTGAGTTTGGTATTGTGTTTAGTGATTTGTTAATGTGGTTTGCACTTCAGAGCCAGTGGAAGTAGAATCCAAAAAGATTACGCTTCTGAATAATTGATAAATTAGGTCCCAGTTGTGAACTTCATGGGTCACCACCACCTTTTTGTTTTATAACTCGGCAAGTCGACCAGAGCCACTTTACTTATACCACTCTTGCTTTCGGAAATATTACAAAGGAAGTCATGCTTGAATTTGAATTCAAGTGTTTTTCAAAGGTTATTTTCTCCACCAAACACCCTGGGCTTAATTAAACAGGAAGTAATATAAACAGCATCGGTGTCTCTACAGAGAAAAACACTGCCACACACTTTTAGTTGGCTATAAAACAAGGCTGAGAGGAATAACTTTTAAAACAGTGTGTAGAAATCCCATTGTTAGCCATTTTTATAAATACACCAGGCAGCATTTGATAACAAAACACCATTCATTGCAAATATAATTCATAAACACCATTAATAGACATAATATGCTGGTCATACTTAATGGGTTGTAATTAAAACAAACAAAGTAAACCTTTTGCCTTCAAACAATATAAAAACCAATGCTGTGTGTTCACTGTTTTGTATCTCCATATTTACTGCTCTCATCATAGAATCCAAGTTGAACCATTTGCTGTTTTACGTGTGGGTACTGTGGGTTTGTTTTGGTAAGCTGCAGCAGGCAGCACCTGTCCCATCTGTTTGCGCAGTGTTTGTGCACAAGCGTGTATATGTGTTTGTTCACTGATGAGTGAGCCTGGTAATGACACTTTAACAATGAGTGCATTAGTGTTCCACCAGGCTTCACGTCAGCAGCCTCCAGCTACACAAGCTGCAGCGCCAACTGCTATGAAAGCTGATGACACCTGAAAGCTGCAGCAGAAGTGTTTTTATTTATGAAGCTCTTAAGGTCCATCTGTTCTGCCCCAACATCTGAATCTTGTTCTGGTGCTTTCATTAAACTTGCAAACTCTCAATCATTGTATTTGAACCCCTTGTTATTCTAATATCTTGTTTCAGCAACTGTCTGCAATTCTGTGAGGCAAAAAAGTGGCACTCACTTGGGAGCTATTTTTTGCATCCCCAGATACTTCCCTGCACATATAAGTTACTTAGAAAGATGCTGTGCATGCAAAAACTTATAAAGTGAAAAACTTAAATTTGGTTTAAAGTGACATCTGAAAAAAACTTCAGAGTCAATATGAACAAGAGTGTTACAGCTTATTTAGTTTAATCTGGTAGGCCCTTAGAAACATTAATCAATATTATTGTTATTGCTAAACGTGCCTCTATAACCCAGCCATACATTTTATAGAAGCTGGTGTAATAATCATAATGTGAAAAAAAACAGTAATCCAAACACATCTACGGAGCAAGATATCCATGCAGATAGACTAAAAATGACACAATCATGCTTCTCATTTGAGCTACAGTGCTTTTTTTAAAAAAAAGTTTTGATTTAATTAATAACACAACAGAATAATTCAAAAGCCCATCTTTATTAGAAACCTGACAAAAATGATAAAATATATTTAATTAAAAAGGTAATTTTTCTGCTGTCTAAACATAAAACATTAGGTGTCTTTGTACAACCTTAAATCACTACATGTCTTTTTGCTACTTGCTATTTTGAGTGTTTCCACCGTAGAACCGTCGCATAAAACTGGACCAAACTGTACTGTTTTTGGGCCCCCTTCAGTAGTGGGTCCATCAAAAATGGTACGGTACGGTTTGGGCGAAGCTACTGGCATCACACCACATAATGCATTGATTGGCGGACAGAAACAAAAACAGAACTACTCCCAAAGCAGCGCGACAGAAACACTGGTCAATCCATGTTGGAAAGTAAAAAATAAAAAAATTAACCCAGACATCCGCAGGGTCTGGTTGGCTCTGGAGCTTCAACGTTTCCTCCCACAGTTGATGATGTAGTCACGTAAAATGAGCTGGATGGAGCAGTGTTGAATTAAAATGTATATAGAGACATAGGTCTTGTTGTTTTGGATTTACACGTGTTGGTGTCGTGTGAGTATGACACCGCGCTAGAAACCCCACAAGACGGTGGCGGCTCCACTTTCACTGGAAACGCTTTTCTGAATGGGCTAGACCATTCAGGACTGAACCAAACCGTAGCGACCCAAGCCGTACCCCTCAGTGGAAACGAGGCCTAAGTAAATAGGGGCGGAGCCTTCAACTGGATGAGTAGTACATGGGCATTTATCTTTCAGCTGCCAACAAGTTATTCATGATTCATAAGTACTCTCTCATTTTTTAAACAACATGGAAAGACCAAGTGCAAGGTTTTCCTGCGTTCCAAATTGGATGACGGCCACCTCCAGCTCTTTCGTGCCGCCCATGCCAGAGAGATTGATATCACTCTGCCCCCAGCTACATGGATGTAAATTTAACTGCACCAACAGCTGTGGAACCTTGAAGAGCTGAAGCAACTACAAAAGAAGAGGCAGATTGTTTTCTCACAGTTTTTTACCCACTATTTGGTTTCATCAGCGTTCTGTGTTAGCCTGGTCCCACCCACTAAATTTTGTAAGCTCAATAGTCTGGTCAAGTGGGCTATTCAACGGAGTTGCAATCTCCCGAGAAATTGGGGGCCAAATTAATTTTGAGCTTATCCAAAGCAGGGTGCTCTATGCAGTAACACGACAGGCAGCACTTCAACACTGTCAACATTGCAAACATGGAGCAGCGCAAGCGTTTGACAGAGCGGCAGATTCTGTTTTTAGCACATTAAACTGAAAGTTTGCTTTGAAATTTGAGCATTGAGTAGCCTTGGAGACATCAGTTGGAAGTGAAGACGTTTTAAGCCTGCTCCTGAACCACTTCGGTAAGAGTTTGACTTACCAGCTAGCTCCGCTGGCTACACATATGTCAGAGGAAAGAGTGCTGTGATTGGTTTAAGGGCCTTTTCACATGGCGTGCTCGGGCCCGTGCCTGGCCCGGGATTGATCATTCCTGAGTTGCGTTCACATATCAGTGCTTGAACCAGACTCGGAAATGCATGGTAATGTCAGCGCCAGAACACTACGCGGCAGTATCGAGGAAACTTCGATAGACGACAGCTAACAACTGAGGAAGCAACAAACCCTTACTGCTTCAGCCAAGCGACAGCTCAGTATATCAACAGGAAAGCAAACTTGTCTTGTTACTTAGTGTTTTCTTGTCCACCATGGATGCAAGCCAGGCAGTCATATTTCACATTTTAGCCTTTGTAAATCACTCCACAGTAATCGCTTTTAGCTTGCTATCGCCACGTTTGGTTACTGATACGCACGAAACGCAGAAAACGGACGAAAATTTGTGCCTTAGCACAACAGTGTGCCTTAGCTTTAGTCTGACTACCTCCATAGTTGGCTCCATTAATTCTCGGTTAGCTTGATTAGCTCGTAGCTACAGGCAGCTCAGAGTTTGATGGGTGTCAGTCATCCGTGAGCATAGATAAGGTGTTAAAGCATGAAAGGGGCACATGGTCACTCCGCATTTCTACTGATGCAGGTTGAATGAACAACTTTAATTAACAACTGATCGAGGTGGTGAGAAAGTGCAAAAACACTTACAACACACAGTAAACAAAGACAAGGATACTGCCGTGTGCAGTCTTGCACCGTCACGGACCAAGTTTCATGTAAAATAAAAAATAACCAGGTCAGTCGGCTCATTGCACAGAGACACAGATGAACCCCCTGCATTAACCACCGTCCCATCTCGCACACAGCTTCTCGTGGAGTACGACATGCCCTGCCGAAAACAAACTTTTCCCTCGTTCTTGCGGCCTCAAGAACAAGAATAAATTTCTCGCTTCTCGTGGAGAATGTGACAAGCTTAAGGACTGAATGTGTAGATGACTTCTTCCTACAGAGATGCTACATCATCGACCAGAGTTAGCATCTTTGGTCCACACCAAAGTGCAAATACTCCAAGCCAGCCATGTCTGTGGAAATAACCAGCAGCATTGTGCATATTCTCATATTTTGATTTGAAAATGTTTTATAGCCTATATGGGTTTTATTTTTTTCTGACCATCCCCTGACTTTGTTGATGTTTTTGTTGACAAATAAACGAATAAATAAAAATGAATAAGTAAAAATCAGCCCATGAAAACTGATAGTTTTTTTCTTTAGTTGAGTTTTTTTTGTTCTTCTTCTCCTTTTTTGTGCGCCTAACCATTTTTATGGTTCGGAATCTATCGCCATATGCTTCAGCTCTCTCTCTGTCTTGCAGGAGCAGAGAGGAGGCAGTGAGGTAATAGTGCGCAGGAGGGAGTGGTGGTGGAGGAGAGAGAGACGGGATATAGGACAGGCTTCACACGGCGGTTTGGCTGCAGACTGGTCGGGATCCCTTTTGCCACCTCGCTCCATCCAGACGCATCAGGTCAGTAAAACCAAACGCACCGCGTGCGCTGCAACATCGGAGCAGCTGCGCTGGGAGCTCGCTTGTTGATCTGCCGTTGCCTGCCGGTGTCTGTCAGGGTGCGATTTGCTTTTTCCCCTCCAGCTGTTGTTTCCGCGAGATGAAGATGAGCTGTTGGAGGGCGCGCACAGGTTCTTTAGGCAAAGACGCTTGTTGTGTTTCTGACTGGTGCAGATAAACACATCCAGGAGACGGACGGGCTGCAGGTATCAGTCCGCTTCACCTGGCTGGATGTTGTGTTGCAACATGCGGAAACGGTCTAACGGGGAAGAGTGCGCTTACTGTGCACAAAATTACTGTTTTGTGTTCGTTTTGGCACACGGGTGCAAAAACAACGGAGGACCCCCTGTCTCTCCCCTCCCCTCCCACCCTGCTCCCATGTCCTGTCTTTCCACCCAGGTGAAGGCGGATCTCCTCGCCTCTTTCACCGCCATATCTCGCATGTAAAGGTAGGAGTGATGAGACAGGGAGGAGGAAGAGGAGGAGGCTTTCCCTGGAAAATCATTGATGGGGAGGAGGAGGCTGAGCCCCGGCTGCTGAGGGAGGAGGGCCTGGCCGGCTCTGGTCCTCCGCAGTGCCATCAACAGCAGCTGCTGATGGATGCTGGAGATCCTGAATTATTTATAGCAGCCAGAACATTGATTAGCTTATGTAATGCGCCCCGGAGCTGAGAGGGACTGCCGGAGTGGAAGGCGTTGTTTGTGCGTGCGCATATCAAGGAAATTCAGTTTGAAATCAATACTGTTTGTCTCTGCGCACGCGCCTGTGCGAGCGCACGCCTGACAGATAGTGATAGGTGGTGTGTGAGGAAATGGGTGAAATTCACAGCCAATCACACGTAGAAACATGAGCCATGGTAACCCTCAGAGCCACTATACTGCACGTTTAAAGGAAAATCACGCACAATTAAATATTTATGCGAATTTATGTGTCCTACAGCTGGGCATGTAAATCATATGCTGATTAATCTTAGATTATTCATGGAAGAAAACAGTTTTACCCGAAAACAGTCAATTAAAATGTTAAAGTTTGTCATTCTTTCTGAAGATCTTACTAAGTTTTCTTTGGACATTGACTGCTTTTTCCCACTTATGTCTAGTGACAGTAGCCTACCATTTTGCTTTTTCAAACCACTTAACTGAGATTGGACTTGATTGTCACTCACCGTTATTGTGAACAGCAGAATACAATTCTCTTTCAGTGGCTCCTGAGCCATACAAATGAAGGAAGATAAAGTATTCAAAACATAGAAATAAGTACATGATAAAAAAAGAATTTGATAAAGTATTCTCAAAGCAACATGGTTGTGTATGTTAGCATAAATACTTAGAACCAGTGTGGTATCAACATAACAGACAATGAAGCATTGAGAAAAGTACCAAATTTCTATTTGTCTTAAAAGGCACGCTGTCAACATTTCACTATGTTTTGTTTTGATTTACATTTCTCATAGGACATAGATGGATAAATTTGTTGATGTGGTGATGAGGCCAGTAAAAACACCTACGGCAATCACCAAAACACCACAACAGAGCTGCATATTTATCATCTATGTTGAGCAAACACACAATAATAATGCAAAAGAATTCAAATTTTTCTTTTTTTTACCATTTGCTTTTCACTGTTTACATTTTTAAGCATTTGAATGTGAATATTTAAAATCAATTACTAAGTTTTATATAACAGTATCAGGTACTTCACACTACTAAAGAACCTCTGGAAAGTCTGCAAACATCTTAGATTTTGGTTTGAAATTTTTCTCAGATTGACCAAACCTTTTGACATGAGAGCAATGTTACATATTAGTCTGAAAAAGGACTGATGAGGGTTAACGGGTGTGAGGCAGACAAAGTGATTTAGGAAAAATTCCAAGCTTTTTCATACAGTATAATCCAGTGATTATACTGTAGGAAAGTGCTGCAGTACATCACATATCATCGTCTATTCTTGTACTGTGGTGCAGCTCTGCCTGTTAGAGATCCTGTTTTATATTGAGTTTGAAATGTGTCTTCTCAGCCCACTACTGCTAAATGTGGGAGCTCGGCTCATGCATCTGCTCCATCCAGCTCTCCTGCAGCGGAAGTTTCTGTAGCAGCAGACACGGCCGTGCTTTGTCTATTTGTATTCGATTGGAAATCCACCTTCGGTCTGAGCTGTAATCAGATCTGCAGCCTCTACCTGCACGTGCAGAGCAGCAGCTGCTGGGCTCGCAACCAGTGGCTTTACTGTCAAAGTTTTGCCTTTTCATGAGCAACAAAGCATTATTTCTCCTCTCTGTGGTTTCCACGGAGTGTTTCCCTAAACTGCGAGTGTTGTATAACCAGACTAGAGAGGATATTTAAAGCATATAATACTGAACAATGTTTCCTCATAATTAATATTTCTCAGTGTCGCTGCTGAATTTGACTATGCATGACTCAATTTTTTTCAAATTAAAACTGTTTGCACTGAATTAATTAATTATTTGTACGCTGGCAGGACTTGATTAATTCTCAAATAAAGATTTTGCTGTTGGCTTCAACAAAGCAAAAGTTCCTGGTTCAATATGTTTCAGTCACAGTTTGACTTAATTTCAGTGCAATGACTATGCCAAATATAGAAAGGCACAACTTTATCCCTTATTATGTCAAATTTAATAGTTCAACATTAGTGGTGTTCAGAGCTGCAGCAAATGATTAAACCATGATGATTTGAGTTTGTCAAGGAAAAATACCTTTTTCTTTTTTAAACTTTTGGAAGAATAAAAAGACATGTCTAAGTTGTGTGTTTTTCTAGAATCAGTGCCACATGAGAGTAAACATTTTCTCTTGTTTTTTAAGGATAACTACAGCGGTGTTTCATGCAAAATGACAGTATAATTTCACATTAACAGTAAAAGTGCTGGAATCACTCAAAATGATGAATGACTTAAAATGACACTACTTATCCAATACAGTACAACAATTTGTCCTTTTTTCAAATGATACAGGGCAGAAATGAAAACTGCTCAGCACAAGCCTCAGCTGACCTTTCATCAGTTTAAATACTAGTATGCTAAATAAATACTAAGTTATTACCGTACCTATAGGACTGATTTGCACTTGTCAGGGGTCGATGTGTTGCTTCTTCTTTACTTTGACTTGGGACATTTCTGTAACTGTATTGAATTGCAGCTCTGTTGTCTAACTCTGTTAGCATTGCTTGTGGCAGAAAGGTGAAAAACATTAAACTTTAATGCAGACGCAAATAAAATCAAATCATGTGATTGATCATGTCCCGCACATTGTCAAGCATTAAAGCTCCATGAACCTGAGAATCCTACTTCCAGTAAGGCCGATCCGTACATTGTCGGTGTGCTGTTTATGTCTCTGTAGCTACTTCATGACGCCGGTGGAGGTCCGGGCATAGGTAATAACTCCTGCTGCTGAGCTGCATCACATTTATACATTCATGAAGGCAAGAGATACTCTTTGATTTCATGCCAGAGGTTTGGAGGTTACATGAAGTCAGCATTGAGTATCCCTATTTCTAAAGGTTGCCTGATGAGTGTCACATCCTAGTTTTTTGGGGGTTTTTTGCCTTTAGAACCTGGTATGAGTAGAACAATTGATGTTTTGCTCATGTGGCTCATGTTAATTCTCACTGAGGCTACAGCACTTAGCACTACAGCATTTTAGGTTTTTAAAGTAAAGAATAAAGTTTATGTTTGTGAAGAAGAATGGGGTTGGGGGGGCAGGTGGGGGGAGTTCAGTTTTTCCTTATCTACGTGTGTGTGATCTTGTGTGTGAGTTTGTGCATGAAATAAATAGTATTTGTGTTTTTATACTGTTTTATTGTTATATTTGATGTGTGAAGGCTGTTTTAATTCTCCTTTACACATACATTGTATTTAATATGTAAAGCACTTTGAGCCTGAAAGGTGTTTTACAAATAAAGAATTGATGTGATTTGATTTCAATTCTATAATGAAGCCAGACAGTACTCTTTACACATCCTTATTCATACCTGAACATTTACCTTTTTTTAAAACCTGCTTTTTTCTATCCATTACTGTCAGCAACTAAGTGCCTCTCCGTTGCTCTTTTGATTGATGCATCAACCGGGCTCTAAATGAACTTTTTTGATCACTAACCAACTAATCTGCATTACTAAAGTTACTACCCAGTCAGAATTTCCACATGCCACATCTTTCCATGTGGAAAATAATCTTGATGACAAAGTGAATACATTAAATCATTTAAATAATTTTATTAAATTTTGTGTATGAAAATGTGGAATTTCATGTTTTTTATGGATATTTTCAGCCATATAGAATAACAATGTCCTAGTGGTTCCGGGGGTAAGCTTGGGTCAGAAGGACTGGGCTGGCAAATGAGGTGAACCAGGTGTGGACCCCTGAACAAGGCCCTTAACCCTCAATTGTTCCTTTGGTGCTGGAATCTCTTCTCTAAGTGCAGTGGTTATCTAACTGGAGGGCGCGGCAACATGGCAGTAGCAGAGGAACTAATGTTTTGACATTTCGGAAACATGCTGGTCCACACTCCAAAGACAGGTGTGGTAGAAAGGGTTTTAGGACCACTGTAGTGTAAATGGGTTGAATGCAGAGAAGGAATTTCCCAGTCTGCATTAATAAAGTCTAATAAGAACAACAAAAAAACGTTTAAAAAAAAAAGAAAATCATAATTTTTATAAAGCTCCTGTTTAACTTTGCTTAATCAGATTGAACTGCCATAGATTGCAGTTGTTGATGCAGCTTTTATGTTGTCTTTATGTTTTATCTATGATCCCATTTCAGTGTGCACTGTCTCTGAGGTGGTGTATGACATAACAATGCAAAGAGTTTTGAAAAAACAATAAAAACACGGTTCTGTGTTGTTGTCTTTTCCACCAAGGAACACAGTCACTTACAAACCGGTTTCGTTCGTTTTGTTCTCCACATCTTTGTTCAAATTTCTCTCCTTATTCAGTTGCACTTTGTTCCACCATCTTGTAAAGTAGACATGCAGCCAATGGATGTATGACAACCTGGAATAGGGATAATTCATCATAGTGATGGGAGGACCGGCTATTTTCAAATAGTAAATATTCTCTTAGAGTAGCTGTCTCTACGGCTCCCAAATGGCTCTTAAAATAATCTATTTAATCTAACTTGGACCTTCGGATTGAGTTAATTTTAGGACCTATGCTGGTTTGTTTTCATAAAAAGACTTATTTTTATGCGCTGTTACATAAAAGGCTTTAAACAAACAACACAAAACCATAGCAAACAAATCTATAAACCAATCAATCAATCAATAAAGGCCAAAGTCTGAACATTAATACACTTTGGACAAAATGATGAAAATTATTTTTATATTTCACAAATTCTGCTCTCATCTTCTCAGTCTCTGACATTATATTTCTTTACTTTTTCCCAGTGTGTTTGCATTAAAACCCGGCTCCCCCATCTGCATTCACTTTGTTCACCTGGCTGAGCCCTCATGGTTTGGAGCATTACAAACGTCAGCATTGTGCTAGCTGTTTCATCAGTATGTGGGTGATGGAATACAAGTCTCGATCGATGCATGGAGAGTTTATTTGTTTGTTATATGTCAGTCGGCATGGCTGTATTTGAGCTACAGGTTGAACTTTGTCCATTTTTCAGGGTTGGGTAGAAGCTGTGGAATTTGACCAAAAATATCTTGGAGAGTAAAATTTATTCAGGCGAGCATAACAAACCAAGAGGGTCGCGGAGTTTCTTGACTGATGAACTTTCATCTCCACCTCGATTAAATGCTCTCAAAATCTTACCCAGCCGTACAAACATGAGGTCAGTGGTCTGATTAGTACAGCTAGCATCATGGAAATGGTGAGGGCATCTACTGAAGTGCCCTCTATTGTTTCTGTTGGAAAAGAATATCAGTGATCTGAAATTGTTCAGTGAACTCTGAAGTACACAAAAGCCTTCATTGCTTTGAGTTCATTATGTGAAGCACTTGGGGGTAAAAGTGTCCCTTCTCCTTTCGTCACTGTTGACTTGCAGGAATCACATAAAGTTGTGTTGAATCCGATGAGCCAACACTGAAAAAAGGGCTTCTCTACATTTTCTTTTTAACTGCAGTATTTGCAAAAATGTGTAATCATCATCCATCTCATGGTTTCCTGCCCTGATGGATGTTGATAGTCATCTATCTATCTATCTATCTATCTATCT
>JAVQJG010112566.1:0-10181 GCA_036024015.1 Craterocephalus amniculus | reverse complement strand
TGCAGGTTTTCCATGTATCCCTGCTCCATCACGCCTGACTCATATTATTTAATCATTGTGCAGAACTTCATTTGCTGCTGGATCCATTTTATTTGAGTCAGGTGTGATGAAGCAGGGATACGTTGAGAACCTGCAGGACAGTGGCCCTCGAGGACCGACTTTGGACACCCCTGTTTTAGTGTATCTGAGCCTGTATGAATTTGACAAAAAGCTGACTTGGTTAATGTGACTGCATTGTCATGTAAGCATACTGAAAATGCAGCATTTGATACTTCCTAGATACATCTGTAAGAGAGACGTGGCACTTACAGTATTTGTGCATCCTCATTTTTATTCTATATCCTTATTCTATGTATAATGAAGCTCCTTATGACACTTCATTGTTAGAGCATAAAACCAAAGTTTCTGCATGTTTTAAGCAATTTCAAACAAATCCCATATAATTTTCATCATATAACCATGTTAACAATCTCAACAATACTAGCATGTTTATTTCTCTCTTATTGACTTTTATTTTTCATGCTGCACAAAAATCTATGGAGCAGTATGTAAAAGTATAGAAATTTAAAAAAAAATCCCAAGTATAATGAGCAAATATTCGTAAGCATGTGTTCAGATATGGTTATGCATGCGTTTTTCAAGAGATGTAATTTGTGTCTAAGGAGCTAAATCAAATACACTTGCTGTCACGCGGCCCAACATTTACTTGTGGACTTCAAATTTTCCTTAAGTGTTTATAGCAGAGCTTATCATATTTTATATACATCATGCTGAAAATCAAATTATTCCATGGAAGATTTAATTTTTTTCATAACTGATGAAGCCTGGAGGTGTGTTTTTTTCTTCTTTTATTCCCTAACCACAAACACACACATAGACGTGACTTTTCTTAGACACCTGCCTGAAACTGAGTCAGATACAGATCATTTTCCACACACAGACTCTGATGGAGCAGACCCATCTGTTGGCAGGGCAGCTGTCACTTTGCAGTCTGATTAGCTGATGATTATTGAGTGCAGCCACAGTTTCCATGTGTGTGCGCCAGGGGTTGTGTGTTTCACGTGACATGTGACAGCAGCCCAGGATCAGTTTGGATAAGGATCAGCAGCACCTGGGTAGTGTATATGTCTGACAGCAGAAACCTGAGCGCACACACACACACACACACACACACACAAACAAACACACACAAAAGCCTTTTTCCGACTTCGAGATAATTTTATAATGGCTTTTACTGATTTCCAGGAAAACATTACATATAAAATTATCTTTTTTCTTAAACCCAAGAAAAAAACAAAAAGGAGCACAGTTCATATGTTTAATTATGTAATATTTCAAGGTTAAGGTCAAAGTGAACTTTAATATCCCTCCTGGGGAAATTTCTGTGGGCACTACACATCTCACAACACATAGTATCAGAGGAAGAACACAACACACCATAAAAATAATGGTGCACAAGTATGGGTAAATATAAGATATAAAATGAACAAAATAATCTACATTTCAGTTAAAAGCAAAACTGTGCTGGGAATTAATCATGGTGCTGCGTGTATTTCGGGTCTGTTGTATGAACTGATTGCTGCAGGCACATATGACTCCCTGCTGCAGAATTCTGCCATTCAGCATCCATCATCCCCTCACACGTGTTTAAAAAGGATGAATTAGGTCAATGAAGATCTGCTGAAAATGAACTTATTGTTCAGCTGAGCTACATGCCTGATCAACTAAAATGATTATACTTCTGTATTAATTATTTATGTGTTGTGCTGGTCTGTTTTGTTGTTTGGTTTTTTTATCTTTAACATTCATGTTACCAAAAGTGCAGGTGAAAAAGACAAAAAGACAGAACACTTTCGGGGAAAGCCTTACAGTATAAAACATTGGAAGAATGCAGTTTTTAAATATGAAATTATACAATTTCCCTAGAAAAAACATGCTTTGCTGCAGTTTCTTGTCTTAGTTACTTCACATTCCTTAAAGAAATCAGGATGTCAACGATATCAACCATCAAATACAAATATTTATTAGCAAATGTTTAATAAATAATAATGTTTGTTAATATTCATGAAAACACAAACACAGTTTAAATTGTGCTTTGTGCAGTGAATTAAGTAGACTGCAAGGGCTGCTGTGAGTTGTCCAGTGACCCAGTGATGACACACGAGGGATCAAATGAATTTCCTCAAGGAGTTTAAAAAGCCTTAAATATCACACACAGTAGAGTTGTCAGGTCATGAGAAAGTCTCGCAGAGATGAAGCAGATCAGTCATTATTTGTGTTGTGACACTTCCTGTGCCCCTGTCAGTGTGCGTTTTCTGCCGACACAGCTGAGAACGTTCCCGTCCTCTGACCTGGGATTCATAGAGGAGACACATTCCTCTGGCAGCAGCAGAAGCAGCAGTCGTCATCTGAAAAACTGAAGTGAGAACAGAGCGAAAAGCCGAGGAAAAAACAAAAAAGAGCGTGAAAACAAAAGTCCATTCAGTTCTTGTGTGAAATGAATATTTAGTGCTCCAATACGCAGCATTGATGTTCCAGCTCATTTACAGCTGCTTTGTGAAACACTCTGTGGCTGAGAGGGAAATCTTTTCTCTGAATCATAAATAAATACATCAAAATGCAAAATCCACAAAGATTGTCATTTTGTCGCAAAGTGAAAGAGCGAAGGGGCCTGATCCTTTCATGTGTCTGGTAAGATCTCACTGCAGCAGGCTGAAGAACGGTGCGAGAGGAAGCGTTTAAATACACAGAAAAGAGACTTCTGGAGTTTATTGAGGACAGTGCAGGACTCTAATGTGACATAAAACGCTAATCCTCTCGTGTAGCTTATGTCCCATAATGTTTATTGTAATTTAGGTTGACAAAAAGAGGCTCACTGAAATATAGGTTTCCACTACATGAAACTCTTGTTTTTATTTGTTAGTAACAGGATCTGTCAACGAGGAACATTATAAAGAGTCATTCAAATGAGAAACATGTCAGGAGGGTTTTTGTTTCACATAATTCAAGCATTTATTATTTTACAACAATTATGGATAGAATTATAATACTTATTTCGATACATATTAAGAATGATTTTACCAAGTTCTTTTAAATATTTTAAAGTCTTACGGTAAGGTGAAAGGCTGGCTGAGAATAACTTACTGTGAGAAATAAAATGGAGCAAATTCAGTGTTTGAAGTTCTGTATGAACCACATGAAGCAGAAACATCAAAACTTGTTTGGAGCATCCATCCCTGGGTCCAACTGTCAAAACTCTGTCGCTGTCTAGGGATCAGCTGTTATTTTCTTTCTCATCAACTGTTCCCTGACGTTGACACTGAGAGGAAATGGCTGGAGGAAATTCCAGCTGCTTCAAATGGATCAGTGTGTTTATAAAATCTGCAGGGGCGCCTCCCTCATCCATCTGTAAACATAAGTCCTCCTCTTCGCATCTCTGATATGGCTGCATGTGTTCATGGCTCATATAAACATTGCCAGCGTCCAAATGTTTAATTTCCCATTTTTCCTAAATTATCATAGAAATGATGAAAAATCAAAGCTGTCATGTGACGCACAGGAAACTTTGGGTTGACCGTGCATTTTCTGTAGCTGCTCCAAGGCTGTGGAACCAGTTGCCACGTCATATGAAGGAGGCCTCTTCTGTAGCGGTTTTTATGCTGCTGAAGTCACATTTCTTTTCTTTGGCTTTTAATACTGGTTGAGTTGTCGGTTGTTTTGATTATTTCTTTTATTTCTTATCTGAGTTGCCTTTTATTATCTGTTTTATTTATCTGGCTGTTTTATTGTTTTGTTGATTTTGTCTTGGTGTGTTTTTAACCTTGATGTGGACCACTTTGGTCAACTGTGTTGTTTTTAAAGTGCTATATAATGAAAGTGGAGTTGGACTCAGGATATAAAACCTAAAAGTGAAAATGGCTGTGTTGGATGAAACTTGACATTAAAAGTTCCAAAAGAGGTTTGACAGGTTGATAAAAGAACCAAAAACTATTTCTCAGCTTTGTAAAAGAAACAGCCGTCATCTTTATTGAACAGAAAATGGATGTTAAGAAACAGCACAGCATTGGTACTTCTTACTCATTTCTATCTTCATGAAATTCATTTTCAATCATCACTTTAATCTGTGCGAAGCAAATTATCTTTAAACATAATTTTCAATCATTTTCATAAGACATTGCCTCCTATACAAATGAAAACAGTCACATACATTTGGAGTCACTTGTAAAGCAGAATGATGGCAATTGCTATTAGTTTTTATAAGCAGTTGGGTAACATGTAACAAAATCATTTAAAACAAATTCAAATTATGTTATAAATCTAGTATAAATTTGTCAATAATTACAAGTCCTTGTGTATTTTATTCTGACTACCACGTATTGTCTGCAGTAGCCATCTCTTTACTCACCGGTTAAGAACACCTACAAGGAGATTCTTGGCAAAAACATGAAATAAATTCAAAGAACATTTGTGTTTGGTCGATTATATCTCCCCTTTGACCAACTGGTGTTGTATTACACACTGCCTAACCTTTACAGCAAGGTCAAACCTTTGAACATATTTAGAATTATCATTGGAGTTAAATGTACGGAAACCCCAAACCCCCGGTTGGCATTAACTCTTGGTTTGAGATGCAAATGTGGCCAGATGTGTGCCAGACACAGTTGTTTGACTAGCTCTTAACTAGACAGACACTGTATATCATTGCAGGGCATTTTAGCACCTTTTTGGAGGTCACTACCCTCACATTTAGCTGAGTTAATCATCCCATAGAATCATGATTCTTATACTCATAAAAAGGTAAAAGTACAAGTTATATCTAACTGTAAAAAAGTATTCAATCAGGCTTTCAGTCATGTATAATACAACACCAGTTGCTATTATTATAGGAGAGAAATAATAAACCAAACATTTCCCTGTGTTTTTGTGCTAAATATGTCCTCTGGTTTATCAATACAACCTTTAATTACACCTAAGCAAATGAAACTTTTATCATACTGTAATAAAAAGGAAGCTAATATCAGATTATACAATTTAACCATTTCATACTGTGTCTTTTGAGCAGTAACCTTGTATAATCTGACTCTTCTGGCTCTAATCTGACCTTTTATGTGGTTATAATGATGCCATTAGTCTACATGGAAATGTGTCAGTGATGGATGAAAACATTATGGAACAATATAAGACAGAGTTGTGCAGGATATTGCCATGATGTGACGGATAAAAAGCCTCCTGTCTTTATTCCTGTTCAGTGGTCAGTGAACCCTGGCATTGGGAAGGGCCTTGCAAATAGCTCCACCCGCTGGCGGAGCTCTGCAATCTGTGCCACTGTGTCTGGGTCCTTCAGCAGGAAGTTCTTGAAGCTGGCAAGGTTTCCTGAAGGAAGACAGAATACATTCTGTTCTTTGGCGAAAGCTAAATAATGAATCTCACGCTGGCTTTTTGAAATAGTGTGCATCTTGGTCATAAGCTCACACTAAAATCAATCTTACCCGTCTTCTTCTTCACATCCAGTGCAATCTGAATCCCTTCATCAATGAAGTCCACAACCTTTTCGAAGTCTGCTTCCTTAAACTGTCGTGAGGTCAGAGCAGGTGCTCCTGTCAGAAAACGATGACAGAGAAAAGTATAAAAACACAGATTTGTTTGATACTTTTTCACTGCTGCTAATGTTAATGGTGTAGCTGAGAAACTGGTTGAGAGGGGACCAACAAGACTACAATGGCAGATTATCCCTAATACAAAAACAAAAGGTCAAGAAAATACAGAAAGTGTCCACTATCATAGGATGTAAGAAAAAGAAAAAGACTGAACCTATACACAGAATACTAACATCTGCAAAATCCTCTGTTCAAGCTTTAGAGGTATAGACTGTCATACCAAGCCGGAGTCCTCCAGGAGTCAGCGCGCTCTTGTCTCCAGGACAGGTGTTCTTGTTGGTAGTGATGGACAGCAGCTCCAAAACCCTCTCAGCTCGAGCCCCATCCATCCCACGAGGTCGGAGGTCAACTAAGACCAGGTGATTATCTGTTCCACCTGAAGAGGATGAGATGGGAGAGGATGTTAAAGTTTTAAAATGAAATATAAATTCAGTTCATGTTAAGGTCAGCTGTGTGTGATGGTGAGAAACACTGCCAGTTCTCTTCACTCTCCTCCATGCTGACACAGACAAAATTTATCATTGCCTCCTTAAAATTCCATTAATACTGCATTTTTCCCATTCGGCTTCAGTAGAGCTTGAGTAAACTTTTCCAAAGTCATGAAAAAGAATTCAAATGAGGTTGGAGCAAATGAAAAAAAGCAATTGCATCAGGCACCTAAGAGGTAGAAATGCATTAGTAGAAAAGCTGACTCTAACTTCATGGTTGGAGAAAGAATACAGAAACTTTTTCCGTATATTTAATTTGTATGAAATGTGTACCTGACACCAGGGTGTAGCCTTTGCTCAGCAGAGCGTTAGCCATGGCTTTGGCGTTCAGCAGCACTTGAGCAATGTACTGTTTGAACATGGGAGTGGAAGCCTGCAGAGATAGAAATTATGCTGTGTGAAAAAGAAAAACCAAACCACGGTACGTCAGATGGCATCCACTGTAGGACTAATATGTTTAATACATGAGCTGCTGAAATTAACTTGTTACTTCACTCCGGTTTTCCTGAAGGGTTTTCTTTTTTATAAGATTATAAAAGATTATGTGGAATATTTGTGTATAAAATGACCTGTTTGAGGGCGACAGCCACCCCAGCAATGGCATGGTTGTGCGGTCCACCCTGAAGTGATGGGAACACAGCAAAGTTGACTCTGTCCTGGAGGTCGTAGAGCACCTCCCGACCTTTCGCATTAACAGACCGTACACCTTTTCTGTAGAAGATCAGACCAGCCCTGTGGAGACAGAACGTTTTCATGCGCACCAGTACTGAACGTCGTGTAGCATCTATCCATGTAACATCCTCCATAACACAATAGTCTTTCATTTAATAGGTATGAACAGTGTTCTGTGATCGAAGGATGGGTTCTCACCTTGCTCCACGCAGGGACTTATGGGTGGTGGAGGTGACGAGGTCAGCGTGTTGGAAAGGAGAGGGGACAGCTCCAGCTGCCACCAGGCCGCTGATGTGAGCCATGTCTGCCAGCAGGTAGGCATTCAGCTCCTCACACAGCTGGAGAACATTTACACTTAGTTATAAGCTTTCCCAACACAATCTTATGACAGAACCAGTATGGACCCTTAAAAATGTAATAATTACAGCCGTTTTCCTTATTCTTCACACAAGCAAAGCTTAACTTTTGATTGCAATGTCAACATCAAATGCTTCCATATATTGCTAACATAATGACTTTCACACTTCAGTGTTTCACTCTGCTGTGGATCATGAGGACCACCTTCCACAAATGATGACAAGATGAAAGAAAGGCAGAGTACACTTACTTTCAGACAAAACATTATGAGTTTGAGACTTTTTTTGAAGGTTTTCCCCTGTCCTTTCTTTGTTTTCTCACAATGACAGTATATTTTCCTCCTCATGTGTCATGTAAGCCCTGTCCAGCAGAAAGCAGCAGCCTATGGAAACCTTCAGTTCACTACCCTGGATTATGAGGCTACAATACTACTACAGAAGTAGCTACTACATAATTTCCTATAGGACTGCACTCTTGTTGTTGTTTTTATATGTTTTTCTCTCATAATTATTAAAAAAAAACCATATGCATTAAAACAAATATGAGAAAAACCTTTTTCACACGAGCGTAGTCTATGAAGCGAGCGTAGGCGCTGGCCCCTGCAATGATGAGCTTTGGCCTGAAAAGGCGGGCTGTCTTCTCCAGTTGGTCATAATCAATCAGACCTGTTTGAGGCTGGGATAATGCAGAAAGTCAAGAAGATATAAAAAAAATTGTTTCTTGAAATTCTTTAGGTTTGATCTGAACCATTATTTGTATTCACAGGCTACTCACGTCTAGCTTATACGGCATAGATTCAAAGTAAATGGATGTGGCTGAAATTCTCTTGTTGTCTGTCATGTAGCCATGGGTCAGACTGAAACATCGCGGAAAAGAGCATTTATTGTTAGTAAAAGTGATTTATTTTTCCTTACCTGCTCTATTACTGTACCACTAACATCAATGAAGCCATTGTCTTCAATTTTATGTCATTGAGTCAATGACCTTTGACCTATTTGATACTTTTTTAACTATTTATACTTTCAGTTCTGTTATATCAAAATAAAGTTTGCTAATTTCAAAGGCTGGTTTTCTAACAGTTCCGAACTATGAAACAAAAATCTATTGCATCAATGCATTTTGACACCAAGTCCCAAAAAATGTTCATATGTGGAAAACACCCAAACTGTATAATTCATTTTCTTAACACATGCAACTAAAATGTAGTCTTTAATAACAAACAATGACAAATAAGGTCAGAACCAGTTTGACATTAAACATAAAAATTATTTGTTTATAAAAAATTGGATTATCTGAAATTTAATTTGAATAGCATCTCAGTGCTTGCATTTAACCTTTGGAAAACTTTGAATATTTTAACTTTTTTCAAATAATTTCTCCTTTTTACAGGACTTTGAAACATGTTAGTTGGTAAACATTTCAATGAGTTTTGAAGTTAGAAAGCATTTCCTGTCATGTTTTCACAGAGAGTTATTCTGGTTTTGTGTCTGTGACTCAAACTGGTGCACTCACTGTCCTCCATCAGGCAGATCCAGGCCCATGATGCGGTCATGAGGCTGCAGCACAGATGTGTAGGCTGCAAAGTTGGCCGGAGATCCTGAGTACGGCTGCACATTAACGCCCCACAGATTCGGGTCCAGACCAAAGGCTGTTAATGCTCTCCTCTGACACAACAGCTCAATCTGGTCAACAATTTCAGCACCTCCATAGTACCTGAGAAAAGCCGGCCACACTCAGTAAGACATCTAAATATTACTTTATAAACTACTACATCATGCTGCAGATGATAGCATTGCATCATATCATCTGCAGTACAGATTGATATTGTATAGATTCTATATATATCACGATGTTTTGTATCCACATATAATATCCAATTGTATCATATTATTATACCATTAAGCCGAGGCAGCATTTGCATCCTGCAGGTATCAGGAGTTTCCCTGCTGCAATACATACGACTCAGATAAATTGGCAATTAGCAGACTTGTGCAGGAGCTTGACATCAAGCTCTGCACAACTCTGCTAATAAAGTCTGACTCTGAGTCAGATGGGTTGCAGCAGGGAAACTCCTGGGAAACCTGCTGGATGCCAGCCTTCGAGGACTAGAGTTGTCTACCTCTACCATGTAGTATCCTGTCACATTGTGTTGTGTCATATTATGTCACTTTGCATCATAACTTGTTTCAGTGTCTTATTTCTTACTATTTAAAATCATGTTGCATCATTTGATAACATTTAATTCTGGGTTACAATGTGTTGCATTCTATTGCGTAATGGTGTTCCTTATGTGCAGGTAATATTTGTGCAAATAATATTTGAGGTGCATCACCACATTCCTCATATTGTGGGAAAGTGTAATTAGCAAGGCCTTTTTTATGTCATAAGATAATCTATTCAGTGCTCTGACAATAGACACTATTCAAAAAGGTAGGGATATTCAGCTGAAAATGACAAAAAACATCAAATGTGCACATTATATAATATTATTTTATGAATATATGGCATTTAAGTAAAATAATGTAGAAGCAAGTCATCCATTTCATACAATTTATTGAAATAAAAAGGTGACCCCAGCTGAGTATACTATAAAATAAAAAAAGTTTATCTCAATAATTCATCTTGTGACTTCTTGGTCTGATTAAGTCCACATGTCAACAGTGTGATAAAGAGGACTGTTTGGATACAAGTTGTTATCAAACCAGAACAATTAGTGAGTGATTCATGGTTCAGACACCTTTTGGGACTTTTTGTGGTTAATTGTCTTGTTGAGAACTGCGTGTTGTACCAGCAGACACATGTACATGTGGTGTAACTGAGACAGTGAAATTAAAGCAGAATTTTGCTTTTTTATAACCTGGGGTCTGTTGTCATCTTTCTTTTCATATATGTGAGTGATGGAGAAAGGAGGTTTTCAAGATCGCTCCAGTATTTAGCCCGGCAGGCAGCTAGCAGCACAGCTAATGGTAAGTATCGGGCAACTGCTCACCGTGTAAGTTTGCCCTAA
>JAVQJG010112565.1:0-83365 GCA_036024015.1 Craterocephalus amniculus | reverse complement strand
GGTTTTCTGACCGTGTCTGTGTAACGCAGTCTAAGTGAGACTCGTGTCAATATAAGTTACATCTGTGGACATTTATAAGTATATTTTTTGTTGGTATTAGTTTTCTTATCTTTTTAGTTTTAAATAAAAAACACCCAACGTGAACAAGGTGGAAGACTTTGTTATTTTTAGATCCTGGAACACGTGTCAGCCACAAAGCTCCAACTTATAAAGACTTTAGTTAGGTTTTTGGAAAATACCCTACATGTATCCATACTTACGAAAAATCGTCGATCTGTGAGATAGGAATAAAACCATTTAAGAACAGTGGCCATTAGGCCTACTAATATTTGTTGCATATTGAAGGTAATAATTAAAGACTCAGAATTTGTTTACGAGAACTGGGATTAATTATTTGTATAGTGTATCATGCTGTGTTATACAGTAACTGTGGTGAATTATAAGTTATGCGCTAGAAGAGTATACAATGGATACACTATAAAACCCAAATTGCAGTTAAAATAAACCAGAGCTGCCTGATGGTATGACAGAAAATTGATTGTCTCTAAATGTTTACTGTGGTTTTTAAATTCTGTCTTCTCAAATTTTTCTCAGGACAGCGTCAACATTCAATAGTACACTTGTGGCTCAACATTTCACCAAAGAGGTAATTCTCCTGCCAGACCACACATATACAGAGGTGCCTAGGCTCTTTGAAAGTGGACATTTAAAATCAGCAGTGGAATTTGGCTGTGACTGGGACTCTAACAAAGTAATGCAGGCAATAACTGTCGCTTTCCAACCAGTTGTGGAGGGAAACAGGTAAGCTTTTGATCTATTACATCCAATTTGTTACCCGCTTTATATTATTTGTGTGTCAAAGTAACAATGCAATAAATCATTAAAAGCTATTCGACATGTTTGTGTGAATGTAAATATTTTGTGCATTCCCTTTTGCTGCTGGCAGTCTTATTGTATATTTGTAAATAATCTAAATCAGAATAACCACAGAACAGAGCTTCATACAGTGGTCAAACTTGTATTTTCTAAGAATTTCATTATTAGTTATATTTAAAAATTTCTTAGTTACTCTGACTGTAAAAATGGCAATGTAACAGCTTTTTCACACAAATTATGCATTGAAATTAAAACCCTGTCCATTTACTAGAGTTTGAACCCATATTCTCACACGTTTGATAGTTAATACTGTTTGTCTGAAACACTTACCAAAATAAATTTTAAAAAATACGTGACAGTCATGGGACTCCATGTGCACTCGTTTCGGTTATAAATTATTTCCATGGATTGCAAATTGTTCCCCAAATAATTGTGATAAACAGTATTTTCATTCTCAGATCCTTTCAAGCCAGTCATTTAAGGATACTGTTTAACATAAACATTCAAGTTCATCCTTTCAAAGAAGAATTAACTTAAAAATATAAATACATTTCAGAATGTTAAATTTAGAAAAATTAATTTATGTTGTGCTTTTCATTCTTTTAGGTTACAAATGTTGATGCCATGCCACAATAAACTAGTTGAGCCATCTCTAACCCCCAATCAGACTTTGTGTGGAAACCTTTTGAAAAAATTGTTTCATCAGAAATCCATTTATGTCAGGCCCGAAAAGATCAATCTGAGTGAGGAGAAAGATTCTGTAAGTACTTTAGACAAGTTCCATTTTAAAGACAGACAATGAGGCAATACTGTATATTACACTGGATGTTTTTGAGCATGTATTGTTTCTTGTTGTGGTATAGTCTTCACATACGTTTCTTTGCTTGTTTTATTGTATTGTTTTGTAACTGTTTCAGCAGTGTATTTTATTCCTTATTGTTTGTTGTATTTCTTTCAGTTGACAGCCATCCTCTGGTAGTGAGAAAAGCCATTCAGACAGACGGGTTTTGGATACAGACGAAATGGGTAGATATATTCATGCATGTTTGAAAAAAAAACTTCAAATGATGTTGATTGTGTTTATGTTGCACCTATTTTACCCTATATTGGACTTTTACCAGGTAATGTGACACGTACTATCTGTGAAGGTAATTCTTTCTCAAAGTTTGATGATAAACCACACAGCTCTTTGAACTGCTAGTCTAAGTAGTGTTTTTTAAACTGTGCCAATAGCTACACTCAGTGATGTGCTCCAAGTCAGCTGGTTCTTGTTATTGCTGAGGGGAAAGAGAAGCAGCAATGCATGCACTGTCTTTGTTTAGGAAGGACAGTGTGTTGGTGGTGAGTTCAAAATGTTTTCTCAGGTCACAAGGAGAGTTTTGTGCAGAAAAATGCAAATAATTTACATTCATTTTAACAGATAATTGTGTACAATTTTTATTTATTCATACAGTTCTTTTCCAAAGAAGCTGTTGAGTCTTTTATCAAAAATACTTCTTCCATCTCAAGTTGTGACTCAGTTTTCTTTTGTGTTGCCACAGAAGACATTGGCACCCAAGAACCTTCTATCTCAGCTGACACTCTTACCATGACCAGTAGTGACATTGTCGTCACTATTGCTGAGCCTCTCTCCTTGTCCAGTGGAACTGATGCCATTGCCAGTAAAAACATGGGTGTTTTGTTGATTGGTCCGGCTGTCAGTGACACCACCTCTAGACAGTCCCATAGTCTCACCAAACTCTGTGCATCTGGCATTTGTTCTTCCAGTACAACTTACAGGTTTGTCTTTTGTACATAGTATTTGTGTTCTTATATGCCATTTGAACAGAGTCAGGTTTTCATAAAATTGGTTAGTAAAATTTTTATTAGGGTGCTGATCTTTGTAATTTTGTGGGTCAAGAAAAAAAATTACCTTTGTGTCCACATGTTGGAGAACTTACTAGATACTACATAAATGTGTCTTGACTCCTGCACAAATTTTAGAAGCTAAGCTATTTTAAGTCATATTGTAGTGCAACTCTTATCAATACCAGATACTTTTACTATAATGTCCATTATAAGATGTTGCTACTTTATTTTGTAGTAGATATTTTTGAGGAAGGGTAAACCACTGATGACCCTGAACTCATGGAAGCCATTTCAATGTCTTTAGATTCCAGCACAAGTGATAGGTCAGTTGATTTAAATTAAATATCTCTACATAAAAATGTATTCAAGATATGAGTAACTATTCAAACTAGTTGAAAATAAAAACGAGCTGCCACCTAATTTGTTCAGGAATTTATATTTTTTATGTGTGCTTAATATTTTTTTTAACTTTGCCCTATATATCCAGTTGTTTTTGTCAGAATTTTGTCAATATATTTTTTTCTTAAAACCATGGCGACAAATTTATCTGCAGTAAATATTGCCTGTTTTAAATTTGATTTATATCATATTTGATTATTTTTTTAATTGTGTTTTAACTTTTAATACATGTATTTCAGATAAGTGGCTGAGTTTTACCATAGACATTAACATTTACTATTTATTGTTTCAGTGACATGACGACTACTTTAGAGAGAGTTGTGGAGGGTATTGTTTCCAAAGTAAATAATGAAAGCATTGTACGCTTCAATATCATAAGAAGAAATGTGTGGGATGGAGCATCCAGAGCAATGAGCAGATCCAATTTATCTCCTGAGAAGAAGATAGATGTCAAGTTTACCGATGACTATGGAACATCTGAGGGTGCTGTGGACAATGGTGGACCTACTCATGAGTTTTTCAAACTGGTTCTACAAGAAATCAAGGACAAAATTGGCATCTTTGAGGGTCCACCTAATGCCAAAGTCCTTACTTGCAACTCTAAAGGTATAAATCATTAACATAATATAATATTGCTGTAAGATGCCACCATTGTATTTCTTTAGGATGAATAAGTACATTGTTCCTGACATTGTTTTGTGGAAAAAAAAGATTTTCTCTTAGCTAAGACCATTGTGACATAAACATTGTTTATGAGGTAACTGTTTGATGGCTGGAATTTTTTTTAATGTCATTTGATCATAGCAATAAAAGAAAATGGATACTTCCATGCTGGCCAGATAATGGCAATGTCTATTGCCCATGGAGGACAGGCTCCATGTTTCCTATCTGAACTATTGTATGAGTGTCTTCAAAAGGGTCCAGACAATGTGAGTGTCAAACATGAACACATTACTGATCAAGAAACGAGGTCACAGGTGCAATCGGTGAGCAAGTTGCTGTCTCTCAAATTTAAAAAGTATTTGTTTTGCTTGAATCCATTTATATACCAGTCAAACTGATGGCTGTAGATCTTTATTCAAAATAGTCAATAGATAGTATTTTCTATTTATTAATAGATATTCAAAACAACTTTTTAAAATATGTTTAGATCTTATAGGCTGAAACTGAATCTCAACTGCAAGATGCTGTTACTCATGCAGCCAGCTTGATCAGTCTTGTTGGTCACAACTTTCCCATAACAATGGCAAACAAACAAGAGACAGCATCAGACTTGGCTCACTGGTATATCCTCCAGCGGACCCATGCTGCTTTTGAAAGGTGTGTTTAGGTTATATGTTTGTCATTAGAACAAACTATGTTTGACAGAAAAATGCGTATTTGTGTTTTGGTGACAAAATGATGGATATAAATGAGATTCCATACAAACAAGTTTATCTTACTCTATTAATTATTTTATGTTTAATGGTGGATATAGAGTTCCATACTATACTAGTGAAAGTGAAAATATACGTAAATCAGTGTTTTACTTTCATTGTGGGATTTGATCAATACTAAGCTGGAACAATTTTTTACAAAACAGAAACTATTTGTTTCTTCTTTACAGGTTCAGAGATGGCTTGAAGTCCATAGGTGTCCTAGATGCTCTCTAGAGATACCCTCTACAGTTGAAATGCCTTTTTGTGAAAGGTGAAGCAAGATTAACAGCATTTGAAGTGGAGAATCTCTTCCAGATCATTCACTCTGAAAGAGGAAGCGATGCATTCCAAAGGGAGTGCCAGACCCTGGCTTTCTGGCAAGACTATCTTCAGGATGGTGAATGTAAGTTTGGTATTTTTAGTGTTTAAACATAAGACTTTTGTTTTTTCTCAGTTGTTTTGGCTTCAATATTCTGTAGTGACAATGACAGTGTTGGATAAGTCAAATTCAGCATTTTAATTGGATCAGTTCACTCTGTAAAATAATTTGTGTCACATAAATACTTCAGAACTACATTTCAATATGACATGCATTCATGTCAGACAAAAGCTTTCATGTAAAATATTTACAAACCAGCACATGTATACCCACTACAATATATTGACTGTAAATAATAAGAGACAATTTTGCATCCAACAGATTTGGAACAAAATTTGCCCACTTTTGTTTTGGCCATCTTGATGAAGGAATGCTTGCTTAAGGCATTTAGGTTGCTAATTTATTGCTCTTATGTGTCACTCCAGCACTGTAATACTCACTTTATAAAAATATCAGTAGGCAGAGTAGTAATGTCCTTTTACTTATTGTGTTTTACAGTTGAAAATGAAGTTACTCTGGAGGATATTCTTGTGTTCTTCACCGGATGTGACAGCATTCCACCCCTGGGTTTCTTTCCGAAGCCCAGCCTTGAGTTCATCACACAATCCCGGTTTCCAACAGCCAATACTTGTGAAAATATCCTTCGCATCCCAGTTCATGCAGCCTATAGTACATTTAAATCTGACATAGATTTTGTAATACGGAATTCACCAGGGTTTGGAAGAGCCTGAGTGTTGATTCATTGAGGGCTTTTTGGAGATGAGTTAAGATGAGGAGGTTAATGTGGGAGCTGTTCATGCAATCCCTAACAGCCTGTTACTGTTCATATTGATGTTGGTTTTGTCTTTGACTGTTTGTGATATGAGTCCAGGTCAGGACAAAAACATGAAGGCAAGAAAAGCTGCTGAATCACAACCTGTAATTGCTATCATTAGATTTTTTGTTATTCTCTGGACCAAGTTTTTGTACTTCATTGTAATAAAAACATGAAGAAATATGGATAAAAAAAATCAAGGTTAAACTTGAAAAGATTATGTAGGTTGTGGTGTTGTGTTACAGATTCATGTTTGATGAATATTTTTTGTTGATAAATTAGATTTTCTTTTTTTTATATTGCAATTGAATATTCCAACCTGCAAAAGTGGCAATTTGTCCATGATGGCATTTGTAATGTGACCTACAGTATAGCAGCTTTTAATGAGAGATACAATATCACTGTTTCATTTTCACTGTGCTATGTTTTGGTTTGTGTATGGTTAGGCACTAAATTATTTAGGTAACAATTAGGTGAAGATTACAATATTAGGATTAAAATATATGTGATATAAGATACTGGTTCTTGCCTTCAGAGCCCTCAATGGTCAGGCACCTGACTAATGTACATCACCGGTCTGATCCAGCCCTATACATCAGCACGTAGTCCGAGGTCTACAGGTCAAAACCTGTAAATGCTTCCTCGGACCAAGTATAGAACTCGTGGAGACAGGTCTTTCACCGCAGTGCACCACATCTTTGGAATGACCCCCCCCCCCCCGTTTTTTTGTGCTCTCTGGACTCTGTGGACACTTTTAAAAAGCATTTAAAAATTTTAATGTTTACACAGGCTTTCTAAAGCTACTTATTTCTTATCTTTTTCTATTTAATAATTTTTCACATTTCTACTATGTCTTTTACCTGTATTTTTACTATTTTTTAAATGCTCTCATGTGAAGCACTTTGTGACCACCTGTCTGTTAAAAGTGCTATTTATAAGTAAAGTTTACTTACTTACTTACTTACATTCATCATCATGGATGTAAATAGTACATTTGGTTTTAATCAGGGGGCATTATATCAAAGCAGGAAATGTTTCTCAAACCATCTCTCAGAAATCATTCAGCTTGAACCAGGAAACACACCTGGAAAAAAGGCATGGGCCGATGGTAGATAAAAATTTCTATAAATATTACCTTGCCTTATTGACATGGGTTAATGTTACATCACTTTATGTTAGTGTTAAACCTTCTAGGAAATACAATGTTTTTTGTTCCTATTTCTGCCTGATTGTCTTCTCTTTTTTTGACAGATTATCAGATCTCAGAATTTAAGCGGCATTTGCATCTGGAAAATTGTGCATTGATTTTATTTATTTAAAAACAAAAAATTTAATATTCGTCTTCATATATAGGATTGCATTACAGTACGGTACATACACATTTTAGTAGTTTTACATCTTGTGTGGTTCAAGCAAGACTGGTATAACTAGATGCAAGTGTTTCTGCTTTCTTTTTGGCATGAATATAATTACAGAAAAGTAACACAATTACTTGCAAACTTAAAGGAATACTTCACCCTCAGAATGATGTGCCCTCATTTTCTAATCACCCTCATGCTGATTAACACTCTGGAACACTTTATTTGATATCTATCATGGAAAAAAAAAGTCCACAAAAACTTGGCTATAGTCCTTCACACTGCTTGTATGAAAATTTTTCTGGTTGTGATTTTAAAAAACTATTGTGCATTGTTAGGTTAAACATTTTAAAAGTTTTTACCTTAGTAAAAACAGAATGATAAAAACTACTGTTGCATATATGACGCTCCTCTTGCCAGATCAAGATGCCGTTGTGTTTTGTACCAGGGACTCGACATGTCCTGATTTGTAATGATTTTCACCTCTGTCGATGCTTTTTTCTAATAAGCGCTGAAGTGCCGTAGTGAAATCGCCAGACCATGTGCAGCTGATGATGCATATTACCTGCGACAGTTGTAGTTCACAAAACGGCTTCAAGTAAAACCTGAAATTATCATAGTTCTTTGCGGGATTTTACTTTTTGCTAGCATGAAAATGTTCAATCTAAACCTGTAGAGGACACAACCAACATATCTGGAATCCACAGCAGAGAACGACTTGCACCAGAAAATAATTGTTTTCGCTACATTGACTCCCATTCATATTTTTTCGATTTTAAGCACCCATGGGGCGGAAGTAGATGGGCGTGACTTTGGCACCCCATGAAAGAAAATGTTTTACATAGTAAAATGTATTGAAATGTGTTGAATCTGGCATAAAATTAAAACAATGAAATTAACTTCTAGTTTAATTTCTCCCGCAGAAAGTTTTCTCTTTTTAAATTTTTCCATCTCAATTGTGTTTCCATTTTATTTTCTACAGTACTTCATTGGTGTCCTTGAGGAATTCAAAGCCTCTCTGAATACATCTGAATAACATCTTGACAAAACACAATCAAAACAAATTTACAAACTAAACTTGAGATGGTGAATTATAAAAGAGAACTTTAAGTCTGTTTACCTTTCGGGTGGCCACAAAGTATTGGTAATAACTCCTGATAGATTTCATTCATTTGGTAAGAAAAAGACAAAGTTTTACTTGATATTTCAACACATTTCCAACTTTCTACATAGCAGGATACCGCATGCTCCACAGAACTAGAATAGAGTAGAACTAGAACTAGAATTATATCTGCAATTAAAAATGACACATTGTCATTCGTACAGCAATCTTGCAGTTATAATTTCAGCTTTCTTCCAAAGGAAAAGATTAATTTTGTCTCAATGCATGTGAGTGTGTTTGTGCAGGAGAAATACAAGCATACTCTTTGAACCTGATCATATCTACACAAGGAAATATCACAGACTAAATACAGAATACCAAGGACCAGAACCTGCATTGTTTTGTTGTTTGATAAAAACAAAAGTTTCCTGCATTGATGTCTTTGGGTGGACCAGACGGAGCATGATGGATAATTTGTCAGAAAGATTTATGGTATGCTTGTATGCAGCAGCTGTTACTAGGGCTTTTATTAGACTAATTAAGTAAAACATTCAAGCCATGTATTAATCTCTTGCATTCTCCTGTAGATTACATTCAGAAGGGGGCAGCTTTAGCTAAGTCATAGCAACAGCCTTCTGCTTGTTACCCCCTTCTACCTGCATGTGTAAGAGTGATGCGGGGTTGATGATGTACCCTTTATGTAACTTTTTTGTGGGTGTATAATCAGTGGATCTGAGCTTGTGTGAGAGTGTATGTATGTGCTCACCAGCAATGCGTGTGCATGTGTGTATTTTGAGTCATATTCAGTTACACAGTTGTCCTTTTTTTCTGTGTGCGGTGTGGGTGGACAGTGATATTGTCCCCAGAGTGTCACATGCTTTGGAATATGCTGGCTGCCTTTGTTGTCTCTCTGCCTGTTCTGCTTTTCTGGCACTTTCATACAATGGTGCACTTGAACACTGTGATGTTATTAAGCCTTTCAAACTACTACAGCTTGAATTCCAGCTCTCAGGAAAGACTAGCATCCTAATGTAGGATACATGGCACAAGATATATCATCGAGGAACAACAGCAAGGACTGAGCATAACATCTGAACAAAGGTGATGACTGACCCAGCACTCACTTAGGAGCATTTTTATTAGTGTTAAAGACTGCGTTCACAGAGCTATTCAGGGCACTATTACTGTATATTTAATCACGTCATAGGGTCAAAATAGTTTTTTAGAGCACAGTTCTGTACTTCAGGCTGTTTTAACTAAATTCAGAAATTATTCATAGGTGTTGTATTTTTTAAAAACCTAATGTGACAGAAGTGAGGAAAATTAGATGAGGCATCCTTAAAAATATACAGTGCTGCAAATAAGCTAGAGGGGTTACGGCAGTTTGTTGAGTTCAAAAGGGCATAGCTAACTGAATGATCAATTCATATGTTTGTGCTGTTTTACCATTGTGGCTCTTTGTAAGTAAGTAACAAGTAACCTTGATAATGATCTACACAACTATAACAAAATAATTTCAAAGGAAAATCTACATTTAGTACTTTTTGGAAATTTTTCTTAAAACTGTCACCTGCAGTTATAAAACACTGCCATAAAAACAGGATATGAGTGCAACAAGTATTTTAAGATAAAAGTACTATCTTTCTTTAGGCTATGTCCCAGCGAGCAGATGCCTCCCAGTGTGGAGGGGTTGTGGTTGAATTTGAGTCTGAAAACATCAGGGATTCGAGAGCTAAAGAAACAACCACCTTACCGGGTAAACTCCATTTTCAGTTTAGCAAGAATTTTAAAAAATATTTTTACAGCATATTTTAATTGAGCTTTTTTGATTCTCATGCATTTCTTTGTAAGGTTCAGCTCTTATCTACCTCAAGGGTCCAAAGTTTCTCATCTATGTCAGTGGAGCGTTGTCAATGTGGGTAAGAAAAATTTTCAGAGAGAAACAAATGTGTAGACCTGCAGACAAGACATTCAGACTGCATGGTAGTCTCCTTACTGTGAACTGTGTGATGCTGGAATTTTCTTCCTAAGGACTGCACTATGATGACCTTTTATCTTGTGTTAAACAGGGTGACCGCATGTGGCACTTTGCAATCTCTGTGTTCCTGATTGAGCTGTATGGCCATAACCTGCTGCTGACTGCAGTGTTTGGATTGGTAGTGGCGGGGTCAGTGCTGCTACTTGGGGCTTTGATTGGAGACTGGGTTGATCGCAACCCCAGAATTAAAGGTATGTCTGACAATCTCACACACATTTGGGAATGTTAAGAGCAGTGCGTCATAGAGATGGCAGAGATACAGATCAGTGAATTTCAATCTTGGGCCAAGAAATTTGCCTCTTTCCTTTCTCACTAGGCGGTGAATTCCATTCGACCCATGTGCCAAAGTGTTTATCAGTCTTTGATTTGATAGTTTGACTCAACCAGCAGGGCTCAAGGCACAAGGTTCAGAGACACTGAGTCTGCCATAGCTAGTTCTAATTTGCAAAGACCATACCATGTATATTTGAAAGTCTGAAACATATTTCCTGTCTTCTATTTTAGTTGCACATGCATCTCTTTTCATTCAGAACACCTCAGTGACTGTATGTAGTATTGTGCTGATGTTGGTGTTCTCATATAAGCAAAGGATTGAACAAATCTGGGATGGATGGCTTACTGTAAGTAGAAACAACATATTGACTAATGCATACAAATAGTCCTTTTAATCAAAACTGAATAAAGTTATCTAATGTACACCGTATGTATCGTTATACAGTTAACTCATTCAATGATCATTATAGAGAAGAGTTACTGCTGTCATTGTTCCCTCTGTCCTGTGTCCCTGTTGTCTCTGCTTCTGAGCTCTTGGCTACTCTGTGCTATCATAGTAACATGTTGCATCGCAAAACTCACACAAGGTGGTTTGTTATACGGTGGTGATAGTCCTGGCAGATGTGGCAAACCTTGCAAGCACAGCGCTGACTATTGCCATTCAGAGGGACTGGATTGTGGTCATCACAGGTTACAACCGAGGTCACCTAGCTGGTGAGGAAATTTAATTTGTTAATACAATTATTAAATTAAATTCCATGTTTGTCACAGGATTGCATGCCTGTGAAATGGATATTTGAATGTTTTTTAAAAAAGAAACTCTTTATTGATTTGCATCTGATCTTGCCGAAAGTCCATGAGTACCTCTGTGTGTTTGACCCTAACAAAAGGAATGAATGCAACCATGAGGAGGATAGATCAGGTGACTAACATCCTGGCCCCACTAGCAGTAGGACAGGTCATGACCCTGGCCTCCAATGTGGTTGGCTGTGGCTTTATCCTGGGGTGGAATCTGGTGTCTCTCATTGTTGAGTTCTTCTTCTTGTCGCGAGTGTATCGCATCGTCCCTGCTCTTTCAGTCAAACCACCAACAGTTGAGGATGACCAAGTGTATTTGCAGAGGACAGGAAGGAGAGAGCCTCAAGGTATGAACTGATCACTAAGAGTTATGTGATAAATTTAAACAATAGGAGAAATACAACAGAATTTATAGAAAATGTTCTCTAAGGTCAGCATTGGCCTCACTGAATCCTATACCTGCTATGGAAAAACAGCATAAATGGCACTGAAAAGATGACAACATTTTAGAAGCCAACTTTGATTGCAGGAAACAGTTCAACAGCCAGAATCTACAAACAAAGACCATGTTAAAAATGTGTTTCTGCTCTCTTTCACCACTTTGATCGCCATATTTTGTTTGAAAAATATCCCAAAGTTAAATCAATATGGTCTTGAATTTTGAAGCTTAATTAAATGTGGGCAGTATGTATCATTAGAGTTAATGATATACAGTGGCAACAAACTGCATGCCCTTAAATGACTTTCCTGCAGTTCAGAGAATATAGTTATGAAACATAAAATTTCACACAGTAGATTCTCTCTCTTTTGTTCTTAAAGAAGATAAAAAGCATTAGCTAAGAAATATTCTGTTCTCATCCTAAGGACATATCCTAGTAAGAGCGTAGTGGTTGCTTAGTTTGATTACTATTAGACAATCACTTTAAAGTAAAAAAGACACGGGTGAAAAATAGTCACTCCGCAAAGTTTCCATAGGGCAATCGTTAGAGTTTGTACCTCAGTCTATATGACAGGCATGTAGATTAGTGTAGATGGACAGATGAAGTAAAGTTACATGGAGTAAAGATGGTGCAGAAAACTGAAGATTGTGGAGTAAGAAATGATGAACTGAAATGATGAATGCCATTTCTTTTTTCATTAGGGGAAGGCAATGTTGCACAACCTCCACCTCTGAATGAGGACAACTGCAATTCAAGCATGCATCTAAAAGAAATCACTAACTTGCCACAGTGTTTCCGGAGGTTTCGCTGGTTGGTGAGCACTTGTAAAGAAGGCTGGAGGGCCTACTATCGCCAGCCTGTCTTCCTGGCAGGAATGGGTCTGGCTTTCCTCTACACCACAGTCCTGGGATTTGACTGCATCACCACCGGCTATGCCTATACGCAGGGCATTAGTGGATCTCTCCTTAGTGTGCTGATGGGTGTGTCAGCTACAATGGGGTTGATGGGCACTGTGATGTTCACCAGACTCAGGAAGACCTATGGCTTAGTCAACACAGGCATCATCTCAAGCTGCCTCCACTTGGGCTGCTTGTTGCTATGCGTTTGCTCTGTTTTTGCTCCTGGAAGCCCGATGGATCTTAACTTGCTGATTCCCTACTTTACAACCAATTCCTCTTCTGAACCTGGAGGGATGGTAGGCCAAAGGCAAAAACACACCTATCCTCTTTCTGGAGGTAACAATCAGCCGTTGCTTCCAGACCGCTCCTCCATTCATTGGACCAATAACACTGTGCTCTTTGACAATGTGCCATCTGGATCAGCACCAGAATCTTACATCTCCATTATTCTGCTGTTCTTGGGTGTTATCACAGCACGAATTGGTGAGTACCAACATCAAAGTTTAACAAGATTTAATTCAACAAATTCTAAAATGTACAACAACACAGAAATGTAATTTTCCATACATCAGTGTACTTTGTTTGGGATAGTTTGAACTACACGCTTCCCGACTGATACAGGGTAAACAGTCAGTTACAGTTAAAGGAGCTACATGTATACCTGATATTATTTTAATCTTTCTAAGGGAAGTGGTTTCTACATGGTATATTATGTGGTAAAGGGGGTAAGTCCATGAAAATGAATGACTCATTGATTGCATATATGTACGAGTCCAGGCCATTTCAGTTAGCAATAGTGGCAATTTTTTAGCTTTGGTGTGACACTCTTTCTCTGCTATAGAAGTTATGGGGGTAACTTCTACAATAATAACATGAAAGTTAACACCGTTGGCGGAGAAAGAGAGCATCACGCCAAAACTAAATACTAACTGCTTTTGCTAACTAAAATGGGCTGAACTCATACATATGCGCAATCATTGAGTCATTCATTTTAATAGACTTAAATGGGTAAGTGCGACTTACCCCTTTTATCACATAATATACCGTGTAGAAACCATTTTACTTACAGAGATTAAAATAATATCAGGTATAGCGTCTTTAATCATACATCTCTACATTCCTGTCAATTACATACTCATCTACCCACGAGAGGGCACTGTGGAAAAGTACATAAAAATCCTAGGATTTAGGTTTCTAGATACCCTACTCATGTGGCTCATTTGTACTGATCAGGTATTAAGCTCCAATGACAATTGTGTTTTAGGTTTGTGGTCCTTCGACCTGACTGTGACTCAGCTTCTGCAAGAGACCATCTGTGAGTCCGAGAGAGGGGTGGTAAATGGGGTGCAAAGCTCTATGAATTACCTTATGGACCTGCTCCACTTCATCATGGTGATCTCCGCTCCACAGCCAGAACACTTTGGGATTTTAGTCATCATCTCTGTTTTATTCATCACGACCGGGCACACTATGTACTTCTTGTATGCACACAAAACCAAGAGAAAACACCGCCTCAACCGATAAAGAGGAGAAACGGGTTGAAGCATGAAGGCACAAGATGTTTACCAGCACTGAATCCACTTTGCACCTGTGAAATGAATGCCTCCCTCCTGTTCTTTCAGCAATATAATTGCAACACTTAGCTTGTGACTTAGCCATTCATTTCATCATAACACAGCCAGTGCTTGTCCCACCTCATTCGCTTTCTTAGGTGCCCCAGCAGCAACAAGAACTCAGGTGAAGTAGAGTGGGAGACAAGTTATCCATTCATGTACACAAGTTGAGGTGGATACAGTAAATGCAGCAAGGATACCTTCTGGGAAATGTCCTAATTGAACAGACAACAGGACATTAAGGTAATGGCTAAGGCATCAGACCATGCCTGTGTAAACTCTAGAGTTACTACAACTGTAAGCATTTCAAATTAGTCTGCTTAGTTACAGGGCTTTATGGACTATAGGAGAGTGTCGGACAGGAAGATTTTTGTTACTTTCGCTCAGTAAAGAGCTGATGTGAGAAAAACAAACAGTATAAAATGAAAATATAGGTAAATTAAACAACTTTGACAAGTGGCATTGATGTTACTGATCCGTCCACTTGGAAATATTCCAGGATGTCCAGAAAGGAGCATAAAGGGAACTTGATGTGAGATTGTTCGATATATTTATTAATTTTTTCTAAATTGAAAGGCAGCCTCCCCCTTTAATGGACAAAGAGAAAGGATGAAAGTATTCCCTTCCCCTGGTTTGTTTCTTTGTGGATGAATCAAGCAAACATTTGCCTCTTTTATTCATGTAAACATAGTTTATAGATTATAACAATGCATCACCATGTCATGGCACACACTTTGGTAAAAAACTTTAAGGTTTTAAAATTAATTTTATTTTTACTGCTTGTGTATTTAGAAAAATAAAGTTTCCCTAACTTTATGAATATAAAGAGTGACATTATTAGTTTTGTAGAATCCGAAGAGGAATCAAATCTTTATCTTGTGACCGTTTGAAATCAGTGGTCGCTATGTGTTGATAGAACATGTTGATCACTGCTATTGGCAACATTATTTGACTTTTTTGCTTCATTCTTTTGTAGTTCTGATGAACTTAACTTTATCTTACCTCACTTATGAACAAGAACACTTTATATAACTGGGAATCAGTTTCATCTACTTCATGTTTTCATACTGTATTTCATTCATGTACAGTGGAAATGGCATCCAAGTTTAACCTTTTGTCATACTCCAAGCATCACATCTCAATATATTTGTATAATATCCCTGTAAAATTTCTGTATTGTATGTTTTCCTTATTTATAAGATTGATATTTGTGATAATAAAGACAACTAAAAATATAAATTGTCTCTGTCTCAGGCAAATACATTTCTTAAAATAGTTCAAATTGAGTCATCCAGGTTATGTCTCCTCTTTCTCCCCATAGTGATCCAAGTTCATGTTAACACTAAAATACAGGCATGTGATTTTCTGTCTGTTCCTTGCAGGTTCTTTATATGCTGGCAATAATTCATGTTACTTTAAAAGCTATTACGTATTTTGTCATCAGCTTTGTCTGATAACTCTTGTACAGACAGTTTAACTGCTTCTAGAGTATTGGATGACATCGTATAATGAGTTATTGAGAAAAATTATGTAGCATCTATAAATGTGTGACTCGAACATTTTAAGAAAAGAAAAAGCAAAGGAAAACATAAAGCAATCATCGTGGAGTAAACACAACAATTCATGGGCACAAGGGTACTGTATATCCAACAGCCTAAATGTCATGAGGATTAGTGACCAGTAGAGGTCAATATGTTCAACATTCAGTACTCACAACCATACAGCTATCCCAGAGAGATGAAGCAATGCATATTTGTATCCTGGCACTGTATCTTGGTTCCCAGATTTTCCATATTCTAACTCTGAACTGAATGACGGCGCATGTGCAGAGGACAGCTGAGGACCGATGAATGTGGACAGGATATTGAAAATACCAAAGTCAAAATTGCTTCCAAGATAACAGACTCTCTAATATTAGTGCCAACAGAACAATACATCCATGTTTATAGCTACAGGAAGTATTAGCAAATTTTTCTTTACGCCTCCATGGTGATTGGAGGTCCAACATCTGCCACCATGGCAAATCTTACATGGCTTTCACTAGATTAAGGCTGTAATACTGTACAGTAGTTTACTCCGCTATGGTCTGCAATATTCATCACATGAATTTGTTGATGTCAGTTCAAAGTCAAGAGAAAAATGTCTTACTAGTGTGTCACATATCAGACATTATGCACTCATGTTTAGGACAACACAGTAATGCTACACACTTTGCATGACAATTCACTGAAATGTATCATATACCATGTTCAAGTAGATACATGTAGATACAATATGTTTAAAACTGAAATCATGAAGAGCAAATGTCTCTGAGGTAAATCCATAAGGCTTCTGTGAGCTGCTTAAATGTTTACTTAATAATAATTTGTCATAGTTGCTTTGACCAAGCCCAAATATGTCTTTTGAGAAAGAAAACAGCTTTATATATCACAACTTGGGAGAAAATCCCCACAGTGAGATATGAGGAAAATACATTTTAATTTGAGCTGTTGTCTGGGTAAATCATGCAATGAAAATACTTCAAGAAAAAAAAGAATTTATAAGCTATTGCTTTCTTTTCTTATTCTAATCTTTAGCTTTTTTAACCATAGCTATAACATCACATTTAACACAGTCAGAGATCTTACCATTTTCTCAATGTCTAGAATCTTAAAAGAAAAGCTTGTTGATTGCTTTCATTTAACTAGAGTTGTTACCAATTATTATTCTCCTCGTGTTGTGAGGTTTGTTTTTATCAACAAAAGACGACTCTCAAAAATCATAGTCTACATAAGAATAACATTTTTAAATATGTCGGTGTCAAAATAACAAAATGTAGAAGATTTATCTCTTTGAAACAATAACACATAATTTTGAATTGCACTTTTACAGAAGTTTTTTTTTATTCTTTTTTGCATGCAAATTAACAGCTCTCCTTTTACCCACTGAAATCCTTGGAGATCTTCTTTGTATGCAATAACTCATGAAGATCAGGATTTAATGCACAGGGGTTCAGCATTCTTCTGATGAATATTAGTTCTCTAATATAATGTGGTAGAAAACATTTGATTGTCTTGGTTAAATAATCCTTACGTTCACATGTATGCCTTTTATTCTGATATTTGAATGAACATTGTAGTTTTCTAGTAGAAGAGTTCTTTTCATTCCAGATGGTCAGGAAGGTCTTAGGAGTCTAAGAATAGAAGTTAACTGCAGTGGTCCTAGAGTGCAGAATAGTATGACGTCCCCTTTGAAATAAAGCCATTTTTTTCCCAAGTCAAAATGACATTCATATTTTGCTTTAAGGGTGTCCATCTCTCTCTTCTGTAATTTTTTATTGATGATTCTGTATTGCATAGAAGGGATTTAAATATTTCTAAAAAACAATAAGACCGTGCCATTGATTCTGTTGTTTAATGTCTCTTAGCTGCTGAAATGTTGAACTTAAGTGGGAAATGTTTTGAAACTGGGATTCCGCAACAAGCTCAGAAGAATTTCATCACTTTCTTGTTCTTTGCCTCGCTGCAGGCCTACAGTAGCAGTGCATCTCCCAAGGTTGTTGCAGTCCCTGCTTACAGAGCAGAGTAGTATCAAGCTCACTAACAAGTCTGGCTTCTGGCATTCTTACTTTGTAATTCATTTACTTGAGAAACTGGGTCAGTGGTAGCGCATTAAGTCTACATTTGTCCTGCTAGCTTTGTCACACTAAGGAATCTTCTCTTTCCTTCTTCAGTGCTATGCTACCTGAGCTCAAGGTCAATGTCATGATGACCAATGGCCTTTTTCAATTAGTCCTCTTTCACTTAAAATCTTATAATTACTTTAAGTAGATCATTGTATACTGTATGAGCACAATCTTCTTAATTGGGTACATCTAGAGAACAAAAAAGCCGAGCAGAATGATGGAACGTGACCTCAAGAGAAATACCACCTAGAGATGAGGACCTTTTCTCATTCTGCAGTTTGCTGTGTCAGCAGTACGGAGCATCAGTGCGACTGAATGGCTTTGCTCGGACCCAGTCAAGCATCACACTGCTGACAGAAGGGAAAAAGATAAAACTATAACAGATAAAGTATTCATATAAAATAATTAATGTCCTTGCTTTACCTTGATAAATACCACATCCCGCCGGACCAAATGTATTTTCAACAAGGAACTGACAAAGTGAGTTGAACGTGATGAAAAAGATTTTTTTCTAATGAGATGCAATGCTTGACAAGAAAGTTTAACAAAACTGGCAACAAACTCAACAAGGTAGGAAAAAAAGCATTGCCATTGCTGTGACAAATCAGAACTAATGCTTGTAAATGTTTGGACACTGAATGCCATTTTATCCGGAAAATATCTGGAAAAGTCATTCAAGTTCAAAATCAACCTTAATTTAGTCCTAAAAGTCCTAATTAGATTCAAATATTAATTTAAATAAAGCTGAAAATTTCCTGGTCCTGTTCTGTGTGAGAAATTTCCTGAAACAGATTTTTGTGATAGTTAACAGGAGCTGCCAATGTGGCATTTACCATATGTATTTCAGTCATTCTTATTGAAAACATGAAATATTCTTACATCTTAAACTGATTCACTTGTAAAACAACTCCACCCCTAACAAAACCTTGACCTACAAGTACCCTGCCCAATCCTGAATTCTGCCTCTCCTGATTTCGAAGCTTCCTTTTTGGGGCTGTATGGCTCGCCAGATGTTTCCTCATCCAAGAGCGCTCTGAGCTTACTCCCCTCCCCTGTGGTTAAAGGCACAAGAAGGACATAAAGCGAGACTTTATCATGCACGTTTGCTACAGCCAGCCACAGATTGATTCCTGGAGTCCAACTGATGAAGTCTTTTCTGTGTGAGCCCTCCCCTGCGGAGCTCAACAGGACATCCAACAACTGAGATTTACTTTGGTCGCATTGGAAGAAAGACTCGGTTACTCACCTGCGGTCACAAGCAAGTGTAAACCCAGAGTTTCATTCTGGAGCTGTGCACCTCCTCTTACAGTTTTTGTTAGAGTTGTGTGAGCTGACTCTTTCTTGTTTGGCCAGCTGGAAAGGCAGTGATTTGTTAGCCGACAATGTCGTGGGACTGTGGCCTCAAGTACATGTTCTCCGTGTCCCCTGCGCTGCAGCAGGGGAACAAGTGCATCAGGCATGACAAGGAGGACCTGTCCAGACTGGAGATGGTCCAGAGACTGGCAAAGGATGGCTGCCGCTTCCTGCAAAACCACAGCAAGGGCCCAGAGAGGACAACTGAGGTAAGATAGATTTTGCTTCAGACAAATTAGATGTTCTGACAATCCTTACTAAACACACAAGATTTGATTTAGAATTACAGTCTTAGCGTAAAATGTTGCACCACTGGACCCAGTTCATAAAACATTTTCCTTCTCTGCATGGAAATGCCAGAGAAGAGTGCTCTACTCTGGTGTTTAATGGTTATGGTTAATCGTTAAACTTACGTTGATTTAGTCTCCATTATTTTCTTTCTATGATGATCAGAATTGTGATCAATTAACTTATAAAGGCAAGGCGTTTCTTTAATCAGCTGGCATCTAAACCCATCTCTGCCTTCAGAGGTGCCTTATTCTTCTAATAATATGTTGTAAACATCGATCAGCGATTTTGATTCATATTGACATGATAACATCACACAGTTGCTGCAGATTTATTGGCTGTACAACCATGAATCACAACATCCCAAAGGAAAGTTGCTCTACTGGATTAAGATCTGGTGATTGTAAAGGTAATAGAAGTACCATGAGCTCATTGTCATGTTTAAAAAACCAGTTTGTGATCATATCTGTGACATGTAGATTATCCTATCCATCAGAAGATGGGAATACACTATGGTCATAACACTGGACACAGTCAGTAACTTACACTGGTGGGCTGGGGCATTTAAATCATGCTCAATTGATACCGAAGGTCTTCTTCAGTACCCCCACGCCATTATCCCACCAACACCATACTGAATGGATCCATGTTTTCATGTGCTTTACACCAATTTCTGTCCCTGCCATGCAGAAGTCCCTAATAATGTGGCTGGTGAGTGTGTATAAGGTGCATGCTGAATTCATTATTTATCAATGTGAAGAAGACAGAGAACACTCTTTGACTTCTTGGGTTTAACATGTCAGGGCAAGAAAAAGCTATCTGCCCTTTACCAGGTTATAAAATGAATGAAGTAAATACAAGCTCAGATGAATAACACATGTCATGTATCATTTATAAAACTAAAATTCAGCCCACGCACAGAAACAGGGTGCAAAAAAACTAAGTACACCCTTACTCATTAATGAAACAGGAAAGTAGCAGTCAGGTTCTGTTTGCACTTTACCAGTGGATCATATGATCACCTCATTAAAAGGAGACGTTTGCTGCTCTGAGGTAGACATAAGCAGTTATCTTCGAGAAGCGGTTCTTGCCTATCAGTGTAGGATAGTTCAGTTCAGTTCAGTAAACATGTTTTTGTCCAACACTCTACAGTAATTAAGATTATTTACCATTATTTACCAGTGGAAATGTCAAACCATGCAATCCTCATGTTGGATCAGAACAAACAAGAAGACCTTTGGAACAATGTACTTCGACCTAAACAAGACTAAAGTGGACATGTTTGACCATTATCCAAGTGTTGACATTCAGCAAAGTGCATTGTTTGGTTAAATCCAAATACAGGGTATCAACACAAACACCTTATGTGATCAGTCATGTACAATGATGGAGGTCATGATTTGAGCTTGTTTGCAGCAACACCCTGCAGTCATTAAGCTGATGAACTGCTTCATACACTTGAGCATTCTAATATTAGAACTAAGGCCATATTTCTGACAGCCCAAGCTTGACTGAAACAGGACAATAATATAAAGAACAGCAGGAAATCTGCCAAAGAAAATCTGAGAAAGAGAAGAATCAAAGTTTTATGTCACCTAAATTCCAGACTCACAAACCTACATGTGATGAAGCAATGCTGTTATAAAAAGTGGGCCCAAAATTCTTCCTTTTCACACTTCGCCATCACCATAAAATACCTGTACATAATGTACATCACCACTTTCTTTTATCTTCATAGGCCTATTGCACTTGTACTAATTTATTACTGTCTTTTATTATCCATGCTACTTTGAGACTGCAATTTCCCCGATGTGAGATGAATAAAAGTCTAAAGTCTTCATGAGGGATTTATATCATACAGAAAACAATGACCTGAAATTATTGCGGCCAAAGGTGTTTCTAGAAAGCACTGAAGTGTTTCTACATTTTGAGCTACTTTTAATTAATTAAACAACACAATGCAATATGATGTGTTGTTGTTTACCTATTTATTTCATTTAAAAATCTAGTAAGGAGCACATCTTATGCGAATAGACTAGAATAATTTTTTTTTTTTTTTTACATTTCTGATGTATATGAACATGAGAAACACTTGTTTCCCTGACATAAAATTGCTGTGCAAACAGTAACATAGCATAAGCTAGTTACCAATAAAAAAGTGTACTAACAATAAATAAATAAAAAGTAAAAATGAATAAAAATAAAGATAATTAAATAAAATAAATAAACAAATAAGATGTTACAGACTTTCATTTGATTGATTGGACTTTCCCTTTTCTTTTTTCTCACTGACTAACTTGTGAATTGGACCATTAAGGCAGCAACTTTAGTTATTAGAAGGGTGGTGGCGCCATGTCTAACATTTGTCACTACTGAAAATGGTATAGTGCACACTGTACGTTCCCTCCAGTCTGCACTTTTTAAAAAACATTACATCACTCGACAGTTAACTGCAGAGGAGCTGTCTGATTGGCTAACCTTGTGGCGGGCTCAGCTTCTCCCTTCCTGCCAGCTGTGTCTGCTTGCTGAACTATAAGACAATTGCAGGAAAAGATGACGTAGGTGGCCAGACCACCATGCCAATACATTGTGTAGTGTCAGGGTGGGTTCCCATGCGTCAGATCCCTGACCTTTTCTCCGTAACAGGCAGGTCTACTTATCTATGCTGTTATTAAATAACAGGCTAGCAATCTGTGTTTGATCAGACGTTAGTACCTTACATAATAAAACAATCTGTTCACTGTGTGTTGTTTTAATGCTGTATAAGTACCAAGTGTCTTATATTAGGAAGGATGAAGGGAAAAAACAAAAGAGTATTAGTGATAATGGCCAGATGAGGTGGCCTTATGTTTAATACTTGACATGATCTGGAATATGAGTATCATATGAGATTATCTCGCAGTGTTTCTCGGCTGGAATGGTTTAAAGTGATGTTACAGTCATCCCACAAAGCACAAAGTGTACGACATGTGACTCATACAAATATCTAAGTTTGTGCATCAAAGAGCTTAGATGTTATTAAAATCCCAGCTGTTAAAAGCAGGGATACTTAATATACATTAGGCTGTATATCTGTGTGTGTGTGTGTATGTGTGTGAGGAATTCTGGGGCAGAGAGATCATGAATATCAGGCAGTCTCCTTTAATCTGAAAAAGGAGATTTCCTTTTGATGGTTTGGGGGCCATTTATAATTAATTTTACCATAAAAGTAACATTTTTTACTTTTGAAATTTGTTTTCTTTGAGCGACTATATATTTTCAAAACTTTTGTCAATATTTTTGGGAGTGTAATTTAACTTCAGTTGTGCATGCTAAACCCGTGTGTTTTTCTGTGCATTCAAACACAGCCCTATGGTGTTTGTTATGCGCGCCTTATTACACTGAGCTGCTGTTGCCGGCCTGATTATTCTTCATAAAAAGCAAAAGCAGATTTTTCTTAATAGGCATATTATCTCTTTTTGAGGCATTTCAATAGATCACCATAGTGGCCCTGAGGTGAATACATAAAGATCACAATAAAACTCAGAAAATACAAAGCACTCAACCTCAATTCAAAAAGCACCACAAACATAAATAATAATAAATATAGAATATCAAACATTCCCTAAAGTAAAAATGTATCAATGGAAAAACATTTTACATTAACACTCGAACAACTGAGAAGACATGGAAAATGAAAATAAGAAACCAAGATACATCATTCTAAATTCAGATAAACCGTTTCAGAAATGATAAAAGGTCAAAGCACAAAAATCATCAGAAACAACATTTGGACACTATTTTTCAGAAAACAGAATAATAAAACAGAATAAAGGAAAATAAGTAGAAGAAATAACAGTGTGGAAAACCTGAAAAAGTCTATTTTCATGGGAACTGCCTAACTCAATTTGTTCCGTATGAAAGTCCTCATTCCTATGTCAGAGCTGCAAAGGACAAAAGAAAACACTTGTGAAGACTTGGAATTCCTTACACCTTGTTACCATTCTGGAGAATTACAACTTATGGTTGGGAGAAACTGGGAGCCGTTTGCACTCTTATCAGCACTGAAACCCTCCTGCATTTTTAACATTTTCTACTACATTTAGCCCACGCAGATAGAAATTGTCCCTCAAACCAAAGAAAGCCTAAATTGTAGTTTACTTTCTGAGGTTCATTACACTCATGTTTCAAGAGGCCTATTGGTTTGTCTTTTGGATGAGGACATTGTTACCACAGAGCCCACTGCATGCTGAGCACTAGTCTTGAGAAGCTGAGGCAGAATCAATTATTCATTGTGAGGACAGGAGGACATTTACAGTTTACCCAGAAACACTGGCTTTGCTGTCATGCTTTGTGAGACAAAAACCGGCGTTCAGATGACTTTGACAAAGCTAAAAGCATACAGTGTGCGTCATGCGTTGGACGTGTTAAAGATAGAGCTGCGGATGTATTTTTATCCTCCAAAAAACCAGGAAGCTAATCAGTGCAGCCTTCCCTTTCTGGAAATATTCTAGGTCCTTTTTATTTTGGCCATACTTAGAAGTCTTGTGATGGGAAAATACACACCCCTTCACTGCCTTCATTTTACAAATAACAAGATTTTTGCATCTATCCATGTGTGTTGGTGTGCAACAGGAAATAATTCATGAGGGGTGGTTAAAGCCATGAAGGAACTAGCACCAAATAATGGAGTTAACAGCCTTCTTGTCTGGTTTTTATACATCCCTTTTAATAGATGTGCTTCCCAGACTGTTTAGCAGATAGACAAATGCCATATTAGATACACGTGAACATGTTTTTTTTTAATGTCGTTTATGTTGAGCTATTGTCCTCTAGTGAGTGCTGTTGTGCAAGGAAACCATGCGCTTACAAAAGGCAATTAGAGCAGCAAACTGCAGTCACTTCCAGCCTGACTGCCCTGGCTAATTGCATGAGCAGAGGCTTGTGTTGCATCGACTGATGGCTGAGGAGTGGAGGAGGGGATGACCAGGGAGCTGAGGCAGGATGACTGTGCATATACTGAACTCCTCATTAAAACCAATAAATCTGATCTACACACTGAAGCTGCAAGCAGGAATCATTATACTTCAGTGACTAAAACAATCCTTCTTTCTTATATACTGACTTTTTAAACAGCCTGTCAAAAGAAGCATTGAGTGGTTAAATAAAATGTGTTTTGGGTAAAAATTTACAATTATGGCCACAAATTTGCTTTGTTACTCAGCAACTAATAAAAAACAAACCTATTGTTTAATTGATTCTTGGGTTATTCCCATAAATGGGATAAATGACCCGATTACTGCGATACTGAATGATTATTTAAAGATCAGTTAGTCATAAAATGACTAGAAACCATACCAGGGATTAATGGTTCATTAATGATAATCAAAACTTTGCATTGCTTTGAAACAGGATAAATTAGTTAATGATTAGTGAATGATTACCTAATGGTCAGTTAGTCATAACAAAGTGATGCAAATGTAGTTGTAACTCCACTGGGAATAAGAACTATTTCAGTCTAAATAAATGATTGTTAAGCATGTCACCCATAAAAAATACATTTAAAAGCTTAAGGCAGAACTTAGATAGTTCAGTTACCAAGAAAGTATGTTGCTGTTTTAAAAATCTAGAAGTTAAAAAAATGGTACAATGCATTTGTTTTGGAGTGTTTCTCATGTGTGTTGTTCCAGTTTTTAAAAAGGTACATTTATGGATCATAACAAAAGGATTGCAAATATGTGTCATGGCAACATTTTGGTGAACTAGCAGTGAATCCATTTATTTTCATTACATCACTGCTCTTAACCCCACAGAAAGATTCTACATCAGCATATTTTATCTGTAAAAGATCTGCTAGTGTAACCTGTACACACCAGCATGGAGAGGAGGCAGACATTTCAACTGCTGATTTTCCAGTATTAGAAAATCAGCAAACAATATAATTAAAGAGAATTACTTTTATGGGTTCATATGTTGTTTTTCTCCTGAAAATCCTGCTCAGTCTGCCTTTATTAGGAATGCTTATTAATGTATTATAATAAGTCTCTGTTCGGTTAGTGTAAAGTGTTGTCAAAGAAATGAACAGTGGGATATTTCCTTTGAGAAATATAAATAAATTAGTGCACTGTAAAACAATATGAACATTAAAATTAACACCGAATTGAAATAAAAATGTGTTTAAAGTAAAGTTCATTTAGATTTCTAAAGTTCTAGGGTGGTTTTACAAAATAATTTAAGCCACAATTAAATCAGGGCTCACTATACATCTGTTAAATATCAGTTGAACCAACTTAAGTGTGTTGCACTGACCCTTTTATTGGTACAATGGTTTGGTGACAGCGTGACAAAGTTGCACCATGAGGAAGGAACCTATCATCAGTGGCACCTTAACAAGGCACCAAGTGAATTCATAGGTGAACTCTGAACCACTAAACCATTATTAGTATGCACTGTGTTATATGACAGCTGGAAATAGACTGCCCCCAGACACCACCCATAATTTAATTGGCTCTAGGCATGAGCCGGTAATTTAAATATGTGGTTCATTTATGTTAATCCCTGAATGGGCCCCTATGATAAGGACTAAATAATGATATATGGAAATTCTCTTTCATTTCCAGTGCTGCCTTTGATAGAGGATTATGATGGAAATCAGTGGTGATTTGTGTGAGTGGGAGAAAAATACGAGGGAATCTCCTTGGTGATGACCCACTCCATCCTTACCTCCCTCCTCCCCCTTTTTCCTCTCTCCAGCCCCAGAGTGACGAGGCAGTCCGCCTGTGTTTGAGAGAGAGGGGCCACGATGTGCTCGTTCTCCAGAGAGTGTCGTCAGAGCAGCCAGCCCTCACTGCATCGGCGAGGGGAGGGGGGAAAGTGGAGACAAGGAACAGGAGGTAAGCCTTTCCACTCCCCCCTCCCCGTCTAGATTCCCTCCCTCCCTCCCTCCCTCCCTCCCTCCCTCAGATTCTCTCAGCACTCCTTCTCTCATCATTCGGTGTCTCTGCGGATCCCACATCCAGTCAGGCATACTTTCATCACAGCTCCCAGCACATAAACGACTACATTAGATACGTAGACGTGAGCATCATGGGACCGTGAGGCGGAAGCCTGCCGGCAGTCTTCCCATTCAAGTAATTCAGAGGGGTTTTTTGCGGTCGTCAACACACCGGGATAGTTTGCTTGAAGGATAAAACAGCAGTGGACTACGGGCTGTAACAGTTGTAGCTGGATGCATAGATTTACAGAGGTGTCATGGAGCAACAACCACTGCTGATGTAAGGGGTGCGGGAACTCTGCAAGGATGGGATCTTGCCCCAAGCCCCCGAACCTTCAGCCGGACGAGGGCAGGCTGCTCCTGCACGCCGCTCTGGTGGAGCAGGAGGAGGATGAGGAAGACGAGGAGGGCTCGGAGGAGAGCAGCAGCGGGGACAGCACCAGCCGGGCAGAGCTGATGACAATGCCCACTTTTGACGTCCCCTACTTTCGCTACATAGATGATGAGGGGACGGAGGGGGAGGAGGAGTGGAGCAGCAGCCGGTCCCTGTCCTCTATCGAGGAGGACTCGTCGGCTGAATCTGTGGTGTCTGACAGGTACGTGGTGGTGTCAGGGACCCCAGAGAAGATCCTGGAGCACTTGCTGAGTGACCTCACGCTGGATGATGACCGAGGGACGACACAGGGGAGAGAGTCAGGTCAGATCTCTACTTTTATGTCAAAATAGACCTTCCTTATTATCTGTTACCTTCATTTGCTCTTTCAGTGTGTGAATGAGCTTTCTGTGTTAGAACACAAAATTACATTTAGATGGTATATGAATCTTAAAATGGAGGCGTGTGTGTTTGTCTGTGAAAGATGGATTAAAAAGATAAAGAGAGGCAGAACTGCCACCACTTTCTGTTTCACTTAAGCCCTTCCCCACCTCCCCTCATCCATAATGAGCTGGGACAGCAGCCCCCTGTGGGCAGCATCACTGGGTTAATCATGTGCTGTGATTGCCAGAGTTTCAGCCTGTTCCTTTTTAAAAGCCTTTTGACAAAGATCAACGTTGCTCCACCCCATTGATACATGCACTCCAGCCTCGCAGCAAAAACCACAAAACGACACACCTCCTCTCATCCCAGCAGGTACACAATAATGTGGCTCTGTTGCCAAGGCAGAGGAGATCCTCTGTGGCTGAGAGATAGGGATGACGACTGAGAGCAGCAGCACAGTCAGACAGAAAGAGAGGAAGAGAGCGGAAACAAGAGGGGAGATGCCGATTTTTACCCGAGAAGGAGGCGTTCATAGACGGAGGCAGGCTCATCAGATATCAGCAGTCATTATTGCTTCTGTAGAGGAAGTAAATGGAAGTGGTCTAAATGTTCTCTCAGGGGTGCAACAACATTTTCTGCATGTATACCCGAGAGATATACTTTCTTTTAAACAGTATATCTGGCCATAATTCTGTATTTTACACCAATAAAGACTTTGTTGTGGCTAAAGCTTGCTGGGCTCAGTGTGTGTGTGTGTTTTTGATGAATTATTCACCATCAGTGCATTTCATTGTAAGTGCATTGAGGGGATTCCTCCATAGGGATATCCCAGGGTCAAAGAGCCGGAGACCAGAGGAGTCCTGATCTGCTCTGTGATGTTCAGCAGTCAGACTCCTGCTGCTGGCGGTGGTTGTGTGAACACTGAGGTTTTTTATGCTCTAGTGTAACTGCTGGGTATGTCTTTGGTTCAGCGCTGCAGGAGTACAATAGCATGAGATATTTTAACCCTAATCAAAAAAATGTGTATTAATTTATCTGAAAACTGTTTGTGCTGTTTCAGTGAGTCACTTAAAGCTGGTTAACAAAGACTGCAGCATCATGACGTGATTTGTCTATCAGATTGTGTGCCAGGAATTCAGCTTTACCTCATCGTGGTACAGTAGCCTTTACTCTCATAAAGTGTAAAACATTAAGAATGCACAGAAGCTTGCCAGCTTCCTGCAAGTGGTGGCAATTTTCTAAAAAGCACCTCAAGCATGTTGGGAGCAGAAAAAAAGCAAACCACTCCTGTGTAGTCACTAATGTGCTAGCTGTTTCCTTTGCATTGCAGTCTTTCATGTTCCCAATCTCAGGCGCTGCTGCTGATTCTTGCTCTGCACGGATCAGTATGCACATTGCCACCACAGACAAAACATGTAATAGAACATTGTATGACTTTAATGACGGGATGTTTCGGCCATTTCACCAATGCACCGTGTCAAGAAATGATGATGCTTATTTAGAGTGGAAAGAAAAATCGCTTTATTTGAACGCACATTAAAATCAGGCTCCTTAAAGGCTCATTAAAGCCCTTCTGTGGCTTTTGTGGATTCTAGTGGATTCTATATTAACATAATTATCTTAAAGCTGTATAAATCGATACAAAATTGACTTGTCGGGTTGATTGATTTCACAGTGCAGTGACAAATTAGATGAGTGAATCTATAGTGCAATTTCCCTGAAAAGGAGGGTAATTTTTTGTTGCTATACCAAAAGTCAAGACCATGTGCAACAGAGAACTAGGAGAAGTTTAGGACTTATATCGATTTCTAATGAAGCCTCTTAGATAACAGAATGTTAAACATGGAGTCTCAAATGCTCTATCTTATAGTAATGCTCTCTCTCTTATGTTAAATAACTAGTAAGAACATGAGAATACAACTTTAGGGGATCAAATTAAATATTTATTCTGTTTTACAACTACAGAAAACATGTGAACTGTACAGCCTTGGGAGTAGTAAAGCTTTTACTCATGAGAAAAATTGTTCCAGTTAAAACTGCTTGGAGAAAATAGACAGCAGTGAGTAGTGCACAGTGAATGTGTGTGTGATACTGCAACATTAAACGATGTGGGTGGGCTGGTGATTTGTTCTCTTGTTTACGTGCTTTCTGTTAAAAGGTGAGTTGCTGTATCCTTTATGGATGCTGTGTGTGTACATGTGAGTAACCGCTCATAAGCAGTGAGTGATGTGCCCACAGCTGCTCTGAACAGATTAACATAATGATGCCAGGGAGTCCTGTGGACCAGAACGCATACAAAGGCTTCAGGAAGCCAGTGTGAAATGAGAGGGAACAATTTACAATTCTAGGTATGAGGCACACTTACAGAGGAGGGTGGTTCTAATAAGATTTTAAAAGATCAGCTGAAGAAAATGTCCGGAAGCTGGTGCTCCTCTTATCTTTTCCATCTATCATTTTATTCTAACTTTCAAGACCATTTCTCATCTGAGCTTGTTTACTACTTGTGGAACAAATATCAGTTCAAATTTTAGATATTGGAAATGGATTTTACATGATTCTCATTCTTCACACTTCATTTCATGTTACAGGGTGCTATTGGTGATCCTGTTTGACCTGCTTTGATTCATTCTATTAGCATAAATACTAGATGTGTAACCTTGAGAATGAATCATGAAAGGACTAAGTGGTAGCAAATTTCTGCAACTCAACACATTACAATGATGACTAAGTAAAATCAGATTGCTTGTGAGAGATGAAAACAATGAAAACACTTCTACTACTGTCATTTAACAGAAAACTCAGACTTCATGTGAGGTCAGAAAGAGTCAGCCGGCACATTAACATTATTGGCTTATCTCTCCTGACGCAGCCTGCAGTGTTCAGTGTGTGAGACAGAAGATAATGCCTGAAAAGGCTTGTTTGAACTTGTTAGTGCAAAATGGATCTAAAGACTCCTCAATTTCTTTTTTTCAACCCACCGTGATCAGCAGTGTGCACGGTAAAGGTCTCCTACATTGTGTTTGCCTCTCAGACATCTCTGCCTTGCACATGCTAAGTGATATTTGACAGTAAAGAATGACTTCTCATGATGTTATTAAGAAAGAACAGGAAAAACTCCGACCATCTGAATTACAAGAAAAGCCCCACTGTATGTGCAGCTCAGCAGACATTAATCATGCAGATGACGAGGTCAGTAATGTTCCTGCCCTTCAGCATCCTGCAGCATTAATGAGGCGTATTTGTGCAGATTTAAGCTTGTTTTAAGCTTCTTGCTTCAGGGTTTGTTTTTTTTGGAGGAAATCTATTTCTGAGACTGCATCACTCAGATGGGTATCTTTTTTTGTCCATTAATGATAATTATTATTTCTTTGCAGACACACTTCTGGATGACTTTCTACTGACCTATCCGGTATTCATGTCTACCAGTGATTTATGTCAAGCTCTGCTCGGACAATATCCTTGAACATAAGGGTTTCTATAAAAATATTACATAGATTCTCTCATAATTACCCACCTCAGGGACTTTTACAATCAGAAAATGATCATTTCTAAAAAAAACACAGCTACTCTTCCTTATCCAATAGACTTTTTTCTCACACCTCTTCTTAAATTGACATATTCACTTATACTCATGCATGCCAGACTGTATACTGCATCTGATGTCAGCAATTATATTTCCTAACCAACCTCCACCTATTGCACAAAGCGGCACAGAGGCAAAGAGGATCGGAAAGAGGCTCAGGAGAGGAAACAGAAACTCCTGCACCTGGTGTCGCAGTGGATGTGTCTTTGCAAAGACTTCCTGAGAGAAGACGAGCATGTCAAACTCTTCACCAAGGTAGGACATGGTGTACAGCTTGTGTGCGGAAAAGGGTGGAAACTGAATGTGAAGGAAAATGGGAGGAATGAAAGATGACATTTCCTTCCAGACTTTGTACCGCTGCGTGTTGGCTGATCTTGATGAGCACCCAGCCCTGGAGAGAGATGTAGGAGAGCTGCAGAAACTCTACCAGCTTCATCGCAGACAGTAAGTGACCATATGCTAACTGTTCTTCATTCAGTGTAAATATATACAGTTATCTAATCTTCACAGTATAAACCTAGAAACTGATCATGTCTGGGTATGTACAACATGTTGTAGGTCTGACAGAAGACTAAACACAAAGACCGGCTTCTTCTCCTCAGGCTCCCTTTTTTAGCCTCTCAACAAGGAATCCATTCAGAGCTCAAAAAGTAATTGTGGTGCTCTGGGGTGTTATGTTCGGAAATATGAAGGTCACCGAGCTCTTTATTTCGAATCTCCAAAAACCTGAAGAAATGCGGGAATGTTGAAAATTAATCAGAAGCTGTCAGAAATGTTTGTCACTTGCTATGAGAAAACAGAGTCATAAAATAGTAATGCTCCACTCTGCCATCAACAACCGGTGCAAAAACACAAGTCCAACTGCTTCGTTTTTATATGTATGCAGTGTGGTTTGTTATTGAAACAGACACCATGTCCACTTATTTATAAATACATGTCCAGAATTTGGTACATAAATCAATCATAGGATCAATTCTCCCTAACATTTGAGAAATGAACTGCATATTTATCTTCTAAAGAAAGGGGGGGAGGATTATGTCAGAAACAAAGAAAAGAAAAAAGAATAGTCTGGAAAACATCAAGTATTCTTCAGATGTCCTTGGAGAGAAGGTGAAGAAAGGGGCCTCAGGCAGTACAAGTCAAAGGGTGATAAGAAGGAACTGAAAGAAATCACCTATCTTCAAGCATCTCAGTGGAATTTATCATCAGCAGATAGAGATTATGGGTGACATCAAGAAACCATATTTCTGGATTGTAAAGAGCAGCCTGAAGGTTATAAAATAAAGCCTGGACAAGAACGGGCTATTAGCAGCAGAACTGTAAAGGTTTTACTACAGCAGTAAGGCTGTATAAACTCTGCGACCATCACCCTTGAGCCTGTCCAGCATCGTGTAACTGGGTGTGAGATGCTGATGGGACAGTGTGACATAAAAGATAGAACCAGAGGGCTGGGATAGTACACAGAAACATGAGTGCCTGCTACAGCCCCCACAGGGACTAGACCATGAGGACAGCCTTCTGAGGCTAGTGTTATGTCTGGTTTGTACTCTAAAGACTTTTTGGTATTTCCACATATTTGGTATCAAATGATGTTTTATATTTTACTTGACATTTACTGCACAGTGTTTTTGTTTTTTATCATGAAGCCAAATTTAACTTGAGACAGCACAGACATTTGGAATTATATGCAATCATGCATGTGGATATGTGCCTATACCGCACAAGTGGATGCACACAGAAAGATATTGTACCAATAAATGATGCAGTTACTTGCCAACGTAACAAATTCTTTTTTTATTTTTTATTATTTCAATAATTCACAACGTAATTTGGAAGAGCAAAAGTATTTATTTTGAACTATGCATTGACATATTTATTGTGTTTTTTCAGGCTCAATAATGAAAGCATATTGCTTTCTGACATTACAGACTGAATGTCCCTTAGTCACACTGCCACACCCATATTATCCCTTCCCTCCCAATAGCCTCCAAATTGAGCTTCTCCCCAGGGAGGAGTCTAACCCCTCCACTCATTAAAAACCGTTCCCTGACTCTGTTTTATTCATGTTAATATCCACAAAGGGGAATCCACAACACCCACCCCGCTACATCAGTGATTGTGCATGTGGGTGTCACTAACTGACATGCTCTTGTATTTATGAGCATTTCACAATCAGTCCCACTCCAGAGGAGGACAAGGTTGACTGCTTTGCGGCAATCTGCTACCAAGTCAAAAGGTGTCATTTTTTATAGACGCAGGCCTCTCATCAGCTTCCATCTGGCCTTTGTGCAAAAGCAGCATAAAGTCATATGATGTGAGAGCGTAGAGGTGGAACAAGACTCCGTTTGTTTTCTTGGGCTTTATCATCATGGCATTACGACTCTCACTGAGCTCACTGATTAGCAATATGGGCTCTGTTTTAATGTGGAAGAACAGAGCAAGCTAGATGGCTGGCTCTGTTTTGAAATGACAGCGTGAATCAGGTTTTTCATTAGCGCTAGGACGCATCCAGCCTCTGAGAGGGGATCCCTCAGGGTAGGCTTTGTGCCAACACGCCCATTGTGATGCAGAGCCCGGTAAAAGCTGAGGGATGATAATGGACACAGGGCTATCCATCATGCTAGCCAGGACTAACCTAAGAGAATAAGGTGATTAAATGCAGGGATCATGTAGGAAGGTCTAAAATCTACTAAGTACTCTAAACTCTCTTTGACACTGAGCTTCAATGATGGATTAAACACAGCAGAGTATATATGTATAGAATACAGGCTTTCTTTACACTCATTGTAGGGTGTGTGTAGGGTTAAGATGTCATCAACAACAGATCAGGGAGTGTTTTTGCATGTGGAAGCACATGGACGTGTCACGTGGAGGAATGCCATGTGCATTTCACTTCATATGAACTGTTGGATAACTTGGACACACCCTTAGGATTCCCTCATGTAGTAACTTTACACCTTTTTTCTTTTTTTTTTTAAACCACACTTTTTAACTTAGGACCCCTTATCTAAGAGTCCCCAAATTTACCTGAAACGTTTTCTGTCCCTGTCACCCACATCATGTCTGGCTACAGAAATGAATACTAACTTATGTCCGAACATTATTCTAGGAAATTCAGGAAAAACTGGTACAAATTAATTCATTTAACCTTTTTTGCCCCTTTTTTCAGGACTGTGGATGATTATTCACCTCACAGAAAGGTAAGAGAAACTAACTTGTGTCTTGTCTTTGCAAAATTCAGACTTAAAGAACTTTATGAAAGAAAGCTGGTGTTGAGGTCACTGTACTGTACTAACATTTCCTGCTAGATTCATTGTTCAGAGGCAGCAACTGAAATGTTTCATGTTCTCAGGCAGAATGAATGTGTCAATATCCGCGTATTTCCTTTCTTTCAGGGCAAAGCTCTCTTCCACCAATTGAGCTCAAAGGAGAACGGGCTCCACTCCAGAAGCTCACAGAGGGAGACCAAGGAAGGTAAGTCGTAAAACATGGTGTTCTTCTCACATTATTTCCCATCACATGTTGTTTCCCAAGTAAAGCAAACGAAACCTTTAGTTTAAATAATCAAACAATGGGAGTCTTTCCAGGGAATTAATGAGAAGTTTGGAAATACAGAATCCTGTTTTACTATGGGACTTCTAAACTTTTTTTCTTGTTGGAGTCAACTTGTCTTGGTCTTAAAAGTAAAACGTTTATCAAGCACTGAAGCGAAACTTTGCAGAGGCTTTTTGCTTGCTGGATGTTGTGGTCAAGTAAAATCTATTGATCCAAATTAATGAAAGAATATTTTCCCACTTTCCAGTGCTTTGTCATGTGAATGTCACCATGGACTCATACTTAAGTATGAAGGTCCACTGTGAAATAGTGTCCCAGGAGCTGTTGCAGGCAGTGGCTGAAAAGCTGGATGTCCCTCAAGCTGAGCTGGTACTTGTGGCCATCATGTATCCAGGAGGTAAATCCCTTCCAGCATAAAGCACAGTGTCTTTATGCTGTCTCACATGGAAACTTCTAACTGTACAGCAGTCAAAACTATTGTTTTTATTAAGCTGTTAAAATATATGGAGAAATACTGTATGTGTATGACAATATCAACATTGTATTCTGTTCTGATTCACATACTGTACTAGAGAAGGCATGGTATCGAGCACCACATCTCAACATCAGAGCACATCGCCATCCAATCACATATAGTCAGTGTCTGTTATCAGTGATTGAAGTGACTGGTTTCCACAGAGTCTTATCTCTGACCACTGATAGCTGTTCACATGCTACCTGACAGCATTTTAATGGCATGCTGTTTGTGGTGTGTTTTCTGTCATGCAGGCAGACTCCTCTTACAGCCTCAGGACAGAGTTTTCTCCAATTCTCTACAGCCGGTGGGGAGGCTGCATGTGTGCAGGAAGGACCTCTGTGAAGTGCTGGTAGGAATGACATTGTAATGAGTTATTTTCATGGATTGAGTTTTCCCAGAAAAAGCTCAACACATTTCCCAGAATGTTACACAAAAATTATATTAAGTGAAAGCAATTAAAATAGCCACAAAGAGAAGCTAAAATGTTCATAAGGGCCTGAACTGAAAAATCCAATTAGAACCACTCAGAGCGCCGACCTCCGCCAAGCCAATGTAAATTTGTTTTTTTCCCATTTAGTGTCAATTTTTTTTTTGAGTTAGAAGCTCCACTAGCAATTAATCCCTATTCTCTACATCAGACAAAAATCTAATCACTTGTTTATTCTTTTATTTCACTTATTTGGTTTCCTGAAAATCTCAGCACCATTCCTCCTTTACTTTTTGAGTTATATTTCCACCAGACAAATCAATGCCACTGAATACATGACCTTCACCTTGTTCAAGGTGATGGTGCCTTTCACAATTAAAAAAACCCCAACAAAACTCAAATAATGAACCGACAAATAAACAAAGACAACAATTAAGCAAAATTGCTTTGGCTCATGTCCTTAGTCAGGAAAAGTCATCATAGAAATGATATTAATAAGAAACAGACTATTCAAAATGAATGGAAAAGACAATATGTCAAGATCACAATGAGGAATAAAGCATCCATCAAGAGATACAAGATTAACTTTCAAACATCTCTGGCTAGGGGCCCATTGTGCATGTCCATTAACTTCAGCAGAACTGGACTTCAAATACTGCCATCTTAACAGCATCTAAAAAATAACAGTGAATTCATAATGTTTATATAAACAGCACTGCAATGACCTGGTGACCTGTCCAGGGTGTACCCTGCCTCTCACCTGGTAGCTGCTGGGATTGGCTCCAGCCCCACGTGACCCTGAAATGGAATAAACTAGTGTACACTGTGAATGGATGGATGAATGGATAAACTGCACAAAAGACTTAATTACTAATACTTGTGCAGTGAGGATGTTTTTTTTTTAAAGCTTCAAAACATGATTGTCAGGACCGCTTGCCTGGCTCATCCTCAGTCCAGAAGCTTAAAGTATGGAAACCACTGACAGTGTTTTCCTTTTACAGAATCCATTCACAGACAACTCCCACCTGCAGCAGAGGACGGCTCGCTTGCTGAGTTTGAACACATGGGACGTTGCTGTCGCCCTCACCCACTTTGAGTGGACAATTTTTGGCTCAATGCATGAGGTCTGCTGAACAACTTCAATGCTTAGTTGCTTCTAGATTGCTTTCTGTGTTCCTGGGATGTTGCATTGCTCAATTCCTGAGTATACATTGTTCTTTTGCAGCAAGAACTGGTCTACTTCACCTTCAACCGCCATGTCTGCAGTAAGTGCACAATGCCATTAGAGCTGCTATTGCAGCGCTGCAATGAAGTGCAGCTGTGGGTGATGACTGAGGTTCTGCTGTGCACACCACTCTGCAAAAGGATCCAGCTCATCAAGAAGTTCATCAAGATTGCTGCACAGTTAGTAGTTTTATTCAAACCCCATTTTGCATTAACACGTACTAATGGTCATGCTGGCCTGTAAATGAAATGTACAGTAAGAGGGGGAGATTTGCATGGGAACACAGCTCCCTCTGCTGGCAAAACAGTAAAACACATCTTTCATGCTGCTGGCTTGTACCCCTGGAAATAATCCTTTAATCTTTCACAGCTGTAAAGCACAGAGGAACTTCAACTGTTTATTTGCCATCATAATGGGCCTGGATGCTGCAGCCGTTAGCCGCCTTAGTCAGACGTGGGAGGTTTGATGTCTTTCTTATTCACTACCACAAGAATTCATTTCCAGTTATGTTACCTTTATGTCTGCAAATATGTGAAAAAAAAACCTTTGTTACTGTCCCCACAGAAAATTCCTGGAAAATTTAAAAAGTTGTTTTCCGAGCTGGAGGCACTCACAGTAAGTGTACTCAGTAAAAAACACGGACACAGCAAGATGGAATGTAAACCTAGTGTGTCGTTCAGACAGAGGCCTTTTATTGCTTAGAACATGCCAAATATCAGAGGTTTTATGTGATCATTAAGTCTCACTCCCAGAGGATTACATCAATTTTTAAACATCTTCACAGGATCCCTCGCTGAACCACAAAGCCTACAGGGACTCCTTTAAGAAGATGAAAGCTCCAAAAATCCCCTTTCTTCCTCTGCTCCTGAAAGGTGGGCTCATTATTCTGCTAATTCAGTACAAATAAACAGTCTAACACTGAGGGAAGAGGCACCCCTGTCAGACAGATCTGACATCTACAGACAAACTGAGTTTTTATCACTGTTAAATGCAAACTCTGTTTATGTTTCAGACATTACATTTATTCATGAAGGCAACAAGACGTTCCATGATAACCTTGTCAATTTTGAAAAGCTGGTAAGTTTGTGCATTTTTAGAACATTTTTCTCAGAAAATGTACAAAGTACTAAATTTAAATGTTTATCTTTCTTTTCAGCACATGATAGCGGACATGGCACGGCTGATCCGGCAGTGTCAGAAAGATCAAATGGGTGGGTGTTCAAACCAGTCATGACTTGTGACACAGTGTGAAATAACCAAAGCTTGAAACTTTATTTTGTTCCTTCCTGCTGTTTGTGGTTATTTAGCTTAAGGTGATTGATTTGAGAAAAACAGAAAGAAATGCAATTTATAAATCCGCTATCTTGATTTACATGCTGTGCTGCTTGTTTTGCACTTCTCACATGTAGGCATGAATAGTTTCTATAACAACAGACTCTCTTATTCTTGTTTAATATGTCTTCATATACAAATTACTGTATGTTCTACTCACTGTTTCTAGATATGAATTATCTTGAAATGAAAACATTCAAAAAAAGAAACTTTATATCTTATGTAATTTACTGTATGACATAGCAGCCAATAGACATTATGCAGTGTTAAAACACGGTTTCAACATAATTCTCAGTAATTCGGACATTGATTAAGAGTTGGGAACTTCAACTTAAGTTTTCTACCAGACCAATATATAAAAGATCATACTTGACACCACAACAATTTAGTATAAAGACATTTTTTGGCAACAGTTTTATTTAATATGCCTTGTAAAATCTAAAAACAGAAAAAAAAGACAAAATACTTGAAATGAAAAGGAAAGAATATCCCTGTTTAGCCTAATGTTTCATATTTGACACATACAATTTCTCCTGATGGAACCTGGCAGAAAAAGACTACACTACAATATTGATATGTCACACAGTAATACATTGCCAATATATACGCTACTCCACCAAAGAAACAACAGAAAACAAAAAAAAAGTTTTGTTAAAGGGACAAATATTGACTTCAGGTTTTAGAAATTGGATATTACTCCCCTGCTGTTCTCAGGATGGACTTTACAGTGATACATACATGAGGCAGAAAAAATACTTTAAAGTTTTTGATAGATTTTTTGGGCATTTTAATGTGGATATCTGAGGTCACTGTGTGTGAGCTTTTGCATTAACATAAAAGCAGTGAGCACTGGATGGCAATCTTTAAAATATAATAATTAGTCTTTCAAATGAATTAGTAATGTTTTTAAGCTCACTTGAACTAAAACTGAGAATTTACAAAAGCACAAACAAGTTGTTTTTGTGGCTGCTGCTGTCATACAGTAGAAGAAAAAAATCTTTTTTTCTCCAAACTAGGAAATGGCATCAGCCAGAAGAGTAGCTCAGATGCGCGAGCCTACATTGACTATCTTCATATCATCGACAATCAGCAGACTCTGTTTGAACTGTCTCAGAGGCTGGAGCCTCGAGCTTAGAGAAAAGCTGCGTCTCCCACTCTGTCATCCATTCTGTGAAACTGCCAAGGAACAACCTATCACTGTCTCATCTCGTACTGCTCAGGATTCAGTCAGCAAGAACACTGCATGCTTCTGGCTGAACACAGGAGGGAGCCCTTCAATCACCGGACTGTCACCGCAGACATAAATAAGCAAGATGACACGTCTTACAGTTACTGCAAAAATGTTTGTATAGATGCACAACTGTTTGATCCATAGCAGCTGAAAGCAAGCTCAGACATCACCACTCAAGTGTGGAGCTGCAGTGCCAGCAGTTTAACTGCAACAAAAGCAGAAGCGTCCAGCTACAGACGTTAATCAAATTCGTCCACATCTGCAGGACCAAAGCTACTGCTTTTCCTTCCCTGTCCACTGGATGGCAGAGGTTTTCTAATGTGGAGCTTTTCTGAAGGTGGCTCACTGCTATGAACAGCTGCACTCTCTGGGAAAGAAGTAGCCAGCAAAGAACTGCCTGCAGATAAACTACTTAGTACTGAAGGAACCATGCGAAAATCATACTAATGATGTCACCTTAGCAGCACATCTCAAAGTTATCTGGATCATGTGATGCAGGTTGGTACATGACAAACCTTTTGGTATTTTTGGAGTGTTACTTGACAGTAAGGTTGTTTGTAACCGATTTAACCAAAGAGTAATTCAGCCACAAGTCTACTACACACCCATGTGTCAGATCTCAACATAATCCACACATAGTTTAGCCTGATATAATTCCTGAAGTAAAACTGCAGTGTATGCACTTGCAGGATCAAGATGAAAGAAATGGCCACAATGATTGTTGAATATTTGTCATTTTTTGTATATTATTTGCTATATATTTTTAATTGCATATTTTTTCCCATGCAGTACTTTTATTTACTGGTGGAGCATCAAGATGAAAAACAAAACTGAATGTATACTGGTTTGTGAGTTATAATTAGTCATGTTAGTGCCAAATCCCATGACTAACTATTAATTGCTCCTTTACTTAAAAATGCCACAAGGATCCCCATCTAACTGAACTGTGGACAATCAATTAAAGGAAGTAGCTGACCCACTAGTGTTTATGGCACATTATTGCATCATGTCTCATGGTGGTTAAAACTGTTTGAGAATTGACTTCAGCTCCTTGTTTCTGGTACTGAGAGAACAAATAATTGAATGTAAACCTACAGTCAATCTCTGCGCTTAAAGGCTGTACAACTCGCAAACTCAACACTCAACTCATGTTGAGGAAAACCAAGTTTTAGGATGGAATTTTAACCACAGGTTTTCAAGCCTTAGGTTAAAAATCTATCAATGCAGAGCAGCAGAGAACTGAATTAATTGCAGCACCTTTTTGGAAAAATGAACAAGAACATGATTAGCAGATTATTGTTTATGTGCTGTGTGGTAATATTTCAGTGTACAACTTTAAAATGTGTTGTCAAGTGAGGATTCTTCCTAACTAGGTAAAATCAGACCAGTTCCAGTAGACATTGTGCAGCATTTTGCAGATTTCTGAATGGTGTAGTTAGTATATTTTTAATTTTAAAGGCCATTGTCATCATGAAGACAACATGCTTCTGCTGTATCTCATTCTGAAAATCAGTTTCAGTCAATAGTGTACAGTTCATTCTATTTATACTGTGTAAATACATGTTAAAATCCTGGATATATTTATTTTATTTCTCTGATAGATACCATTTACTATACTTTTGTTTGATAGCTTTCATACTTTGTTTAGGCTGGTCAGCATGAAATGACAAACCATGGACAGACCACCATATTCAGCAGTACATGCAATAAAGTATTTTTCATCATGTGCAAATTTCTCCGTTTCTGCCATCGTGCCATAAGCTAAACAAATGCAGCATTTTATAAAACATTATAAACAGTCTTATTTTAGGACACATACAATGCATAGCATGGGTAAAGTGATATAATATGAAGTAAACTTTAATTTGCTTTTAACATAGAGAAAGAAATTATCCACTCATAAGTGAAAGAAAATGAAACAATAAAAGGCAGTGGGTTAAGTTGCAACATGATCAGAAGTGTTTACTGCCCAAAAATTCAGTCTGTTTACATTACAAGAACTCACGAAATGACTAAAAATGCACATATAAAAACAGATAACATGGAAACAAAACTTCTATTTGTGGACTTATTTCTCTTTCTCTGCTCCAAAACCTCCGACCCCAATTGGCCTCAGCCATCAAAAGTTTATTTGCAGTTATTTTATAAATCACATTTATTAATGAATAACTTCATAGTTAATCTTTGTCTCTAACGTAGTATGTGGTCCTTAAAAAAATGGCCATAAACTACATTTTTGTTATACTGTACTCAAGCATTGCATGTATGTGCATTTTTTATTTTCTTTTTGTGGACAAAAAAACAACCAAAAAAAACATCTAGTTTTGCTGCAGGGTTTTGTCAGGCGGAGGTGTGACCCAGATGCCCTTTCTGCCTTTAACCAGGTGTCCTGCTTGGCCTTTAACATGACTAATCTGTAGCACGACCCCTGCTTTGCTGGGCCTCGTACCATGCCATTTCCTCCCAAACACTGCCAGCACTGTATCATTTCCCTGTCACCAAATGACTGGCTAGCTGCTGCCGCGTGTTGATGAGAGGAAGGGCAGGCAGATGAAGAGAATCTGCAGGAAGACCAGTTCTTCATTTCCCCTCTTCGAGACAATATACTGAATCAATCTTCTGTTCTCCATTTGTCTGGATGTAGCCACTTGGGTTGCAAGGAGGAATTAAGAGCAACACAACAGTTATTAGTGTTGAAGAAAATCTTATTTAAGAAGGGTGATGATTTGGCCTCCCCCTCCTCCCCTAAAACATCAGTGTGATGTAGTAGCTGTAATTCTTTTACCACAATCTGGTTTGTTTAGTCTTGCAGATAATATGGCATCTACCTTGTTTTTCCATGAGGACATTAAGAACATAGATACTTGCTTATTCACAGAAAGTATATGAAAAGAAGCGTAAATCAGCGAGAAATAAATATAACCTCATTATACTACAGCCATTTGATCTTGTCTCACATTTTCCTTTGTGCTGTTGTCTGTCTTGCTGTTCAACCTCTCAACTTTGACTTTGCTCTAAAACACAGATAAGACACCACCCCTTCAGTATGAATTTCTAAAGTCTCAGTTCAAATTTAATCTGACCATCTTCTCACTTTTCAATTAACCTCAGTTAAATTGGTTTAAAAAGATAACATTTTAGATACGGTGACTCTTTCCTTACACAAATTCAAAATTAAAGGTTGTATTTGGTTCTGATTAAGTAAATCAGAATCTAAAAGAGAGAGGAGACAGATAAAGGATGGGTAATCTAATGTGTTGCTTTCACATACAAAGCTATCTGTGTCTTTGAATAGGTTTTTCCAACAGGCTCAACTGAATGAATTACACTAGTCTGTTAGTATGCTGCCTCTGCCGTACAAAAGGTCAATGTCAAATGCACCTCATTTAAAAGTCAATAGCAGCCATGCACATCATCTCCTGGGAATTTGGTCCAGGAACCCTCCAGACAGCATTGTGTATCATTCAGTTAGCAGAGGGCAGCCAGAGAGCTTTTTTAATCTTGACCTTTCAATAAAATATGTTCCCTAGCCAGAATTACATGGTCTAAAATGGAGACATAAGCTCCCAACAAATCACGACCAGGCTCAAGGGAGACGTGTAACAGTGTCAGACACAGACACAACAGGTTTAACATTGCAGATAAGTATCTCTACATTCATACTTCCTATAGTTTTTTTTTCATATAAAATGTATTTCTATGCTCCGCTTGCAGAGAAAGGGAAAGAAAAAAAGGGAAACAAAAGTATTTGATTAAATCTGTATTACTTGGGCTGCTAGTGATTATAAAAAGTATAACTAAAATAAAACATCTCAGTTAAAGATTATTGGAAATACATAAGATATGTTTAACACATGCAATTATAAAATTTGCTAAGCATTGTGGGTAGATAGTCAACAGATACCTCTCTCTAACTTCAATACTCCCTCATACAGACAAGAGCAAAGAAACTCCAGCTACAACCCACTTGGCTGGGGGTTGTTTGGTCTTGAGGTGGAAGGCCCACACAAATGTAGGCCCACGCTGTTTAGTACGATACACTGGGCACTCAAAAGTGTTACTGAGCTCCTGCTCCTCTGTAGGTACAGCTCTAACATAAATCACCGGCATGGCTGAGGTCAGGTCTCTTAATACTGCCTCAGAGATGACGCCAGACTGAATGTCCCACCGTGCTCCTAAGAGGACACAGGAAGTGCTGGGTGAGATTTACTATTAAAAATATAATGAATATCAAATACTGGTGTATTTAACATTTGGGTAAAGAAAATCTAACCTTCCATAAAGAGCCCGTGGATATAGGCTCCCTCCCTTGGAGGATGTCCAAAGTCATCTTTCATCTTCTTTGTTACATCCACAGTCAGAGTCATGTTGTCAAGGGGCCATTGATTCTTGCGAGCGATGCTTTGAAGCACAGCTGTAAATTGGCAGCATGTTAATATTTTTTAGTTCTAATGGTACAAGTCTTTTAAAAAAATCTTCATCTCGTTCACAGACTGGAATCTCACCAGTAAGGAAGGACTGTGGGTTGAAGAGACCTGAGAGCCAAACAACTGCAGGCAGAACAAAGTCTTGAGTCCAACTGTCCAGCTCATGACATCTGCCTATTAGATCACCCAACCTAGAATCAATAATGTGGTATTGTGAAGGGAATGCACACAATGTGAAAAAAGATAAAATGAAGGTCAATGTAGTAAAAAAGAAAAACAACCTGATAACATAACTGACTGTTAAAGTTACCATTGTGTCAGTGTTTTAGTGGAGGGATATGCCAGTCTGGACCAGGAATCTGGGACAAAATCACTGAATAGTGCAGACTGGAGGGTCTCCATATGAGAGGAAATGGTGAGCTCTCCCTGTGGACAAAAAGAAAACCTGTTGCTACTTCAAGATGTGACTGTAAGTGCTGATTGAGAATACATAGCATAGTCAACTGTACCTTTAAGCCAAGACCAAGCTCGCGGAGGGACTTCGTAATTTCTCCCAGCAGAAAATTCATACGTTCACATTCCTGAAAGCACACTATGGTGTAGGGACTTCGGTCCATTGTCTTTGTCATCATCTCTGTCACATTATATTCCTCAGGGAGCTTTTCAAGAATATCTTCAATTATAGACATAACCTGCCAAATACAATTAACTCAATTAAGAATAGGATACATGTTTATCTCTTTGTATTCTAAGCAGCTTTACATGAGGAAGTTTCTTTCTGTCTCCACACCTTCTCCTCTGTGCTCTGAGCTGCCCCGTCTCCTCTTAAAGAGTCCTGTGGCTGCAGATCTTGCAGAGACTTAAAGAGGTTGTCTGAGATGAGAGTGAGGCATTCAAGCTCAGCATTTGGATGGAGACCATACAAAGTTGGGTTCTCAGGGGGTAGACGTTCATCAATGTAACTGTGATAACTAGTGTAGTCCAAATATGGAGGAGCCAAGAACTCCGGGCACAAAAGGAGGTCTGCTTCAAACTTTGAATTGAAAATTTACAAGAAGGCAACATTTTAAAAACTTTGAAATCAGATATTTACCAAAACCTTTAAGGAAAGTACTGCCGACAAAACAGTAAAGCACATCTATTTCTGTTGGTGATATTAAGAAATGTTAGCTTAAAACTGTAGTTCAGTTTTGTATCCCAAGAGGGCATCCTTTACCTTGACAACAACACAACAAATTCTATCAGCCTTTTCAAAAATGTCTGACTATCTGACTACAGCAATCAACATGACCATATTCAAAATTTTGCATTCAAATAAATTATCTTAATTGCTCAGAATATTGAAACTTGTGCTTTTATCATGGATGAAATCAACTCTGTAACTCTTTATTTGAAAATAAAGAAAATACATGTGTGAAAACGAACAATTCTCTCCACTGACTTACCAATTTTGGATTCATGAATTCTTGCAGATAGGTCTTGCACAACCTTCTATCCCAGCCATCAGTAATGTGCCCCCCATACATGATCTCTCCAAAAAGATAACACAAGTCCTCCCACGGCACCTGCATTGACTAAAAAAAGAAATAGTTTGCTGGCTGATATAACATTGCAAAACTAAGAAAGTATCTGAAGCTCTGCAAAGATTCATCCAAACTATTTACAGCAATGGTTAACATCTTATAATAATCTCATAAATAATTAGCAGAATGGTTTTTCTTTTTTTCCAAGCAGCGACTGTGTAATCCCTTCCCAGGCTAGCTCATTTAATAGTGATAACTGTCAGGAAATTTAAGAAAATTATCTTTCTTTACACAAACGGATCTAATGCATGACAGAAGAGTCTCTCCCTCAGCAGGAGATTATGATCCTTGAGGTTGAAGGAGGAAGAAAAGAGCCTGTGATTCATAACAAATTACAAAAGCTGTAGGTTCACAATCATTTGTACCTGTATTGTTTTGCAAATTGCTTCCTTCATCAGCTCTAATTGCAGTGATCACTTATGTTGCGTTGTGAACTGTCACATTGGCTGCATGTAATTACATTTAGGATGACGCTTCATTGCCCCCCTAATGAATTCTCTGTATACGCACATACAGGTTACTGTTTGGTTAACATAATGAAGGACATTCGTTTTTTGGAGGGCAGAAAACCTAGGAGATGTAATTGGTTATGACCAGAGTAATAGGAGTTCTAAGAAAAATGCATTAGGAGTCGTGAGAAGTACAGTGCTGAAGGAATGGATTTTTTTGTCCTTGTGAAATAAAGCTAAATTATAGGTTGGATGATCATAGTTCATAAGAAATAAAAAAACAATGAACATTTTTCGCAGATAACTCTAGAACAAAGAATTTCAAGAAATAATTGGGAGACACTGCACAGTAATATAACATCCCTGTTTAACAATTATGACACCAGTAGTACCATTATTATTCTAAATTTGATCAGCTTAGAAGACAGTGGAGAAAACAAACTAAAAGTTTATTACAAGACTTTGAAAAATATAATTGGAAATGATCATTTAGTTTTAAATATAGTGATTTGATTCAGACACACTTTAGTGCAGGCCTCTAGGTAGTTGTACAACACATTGACAGAGATGGTGAGGTCTCCTGTGCTGAAGGGGTAGTTGTGGTTCCACCCTTGTGGACCAAATTTACGCCGCTCTGTGACACAGGCATGAAAGAAGCAGAGGGAAAAGACCATTGCATTGAACTCTTGTTCTCTTGAACACATTTCCAGGGTGTCCTGAAACAAGAAAACAATGAATAAAAGTTATAAAAAAGCAAAACAAACAAACAAATAACCAATTTAAGATGTGAAGCATCTTAAGTTTTTAAGTGTATTGCATACCTGACTGAAATTATTGAGGGCAGCATGCAAACTTGCATTCATGCCAGTGGGGGGTTCATTTGTAATTTTGATGGAATTTTCAAGTATGCCTCTGGGGATTATGTGCTGCTCAGGACTCCGTGATGGTTCTCCAGTGATGAAAACTCTATAGCTGGGATGACTGTCCACTGCTGTCATCCCCAAAAGAGCCTCCAGAGAGGGAAGCCAGCGGGCAATGAGGTGAACATTCTGAATGACAGCATTTTGAAAACATTACAAAACATTAGAGTGGAATGCAAACCGGAAGATTATTGAATAAATGTTTAAAAAATGTGTAACACAATCTAAAATAAATTAATGAGTAGATACAGGTAGAACATGGGGAAGTGATTACTGTGAAAAACTTTGGTCATGCACCAAAGTATGCAGTTACATTCACTGAACCTTACTGTGCTAAAACAAGTTTCATGTTAGAATTTTTTTTCTAAATCAGATCCATTAATAGAACGTATTTACATTTCTACAAAAGGTACATTCATGTAAAATGTCAGTTTAGATTTTAGAGTAAACCACATTCTGCACATATTACAAGAGTATGGCTGAGAAATAAGGTGTAGAAGTACTTGAATGAGCTTCAAACATTTAAAGACATATTTAGAGAAAGACTGGATCAAAAGGACATTTTAGATGGTTGATCACTTTGTACCCTCAATGCTAAGTATCTTTTAAGTATTCTGAGGACAAAAACATTATATCAAAATTAATAGGTTCTGATTCAAAATTAAAGGAATTTTATTCTCTGTTCAGTATAAGGCAGGGCCTCTTAATTGTTTTTTTGTTTATTTAATGTGTCTGAATACCTAATAAAATACTATAAAAAGGACCACTGATAAAAATTGGCATTTTGGCTAAGCAGATACATTTACATTTAATTCATTTACATGTGCATTGTCCCTTTTTCAGAAAAATCAAATTTAAGTGTATAGTAATGGTATGGTTTTTTTGTGTTTGTTTGAAATGAATAAGAGCCATTAAAAACATTTCTGTGTGTTCTGAATTTCAAAGAAAACCCACACTGATTATCTTTGCAACAGGTTCCTCCACAAAGGAGCCATTTATGGAGCTGATCTAAACAATTATGGGTTTTATTGAACCAAATTGAGTCTATTTCCCTTGCTCAGGGGGGTGAGATAATATCATTAGAAGCCGTACAGGAAAGGCTCTAAGTACTGGCTGAAATCACTACAGATACCTACAGAGTGAGTAACATAATCCTCTACCTGTAAAATAACCCAGTGTCCCTGTTTAGAGGCATTCCTGAGAACCCTCTCAGCTACTTCCTCCTGGCCCTGTCCCAGGGACACATTGTGTAAAGTTCCCTGGTCAATGGAAAATCCCAGATTCAAACCTGCACAAAAAGAATATATGGAATTTTTGTCCAAACCAACTAATATTGTAAATGAACTGTACAGTATGTAACAAGTACAGCATGCATCGTACCTAATTTCTCTATGTCTCTGAGTGGGTCCACTCCAGGTGAGAGGATGAAGAACACAGGGGTTGAGGGACCACTGTCCTCAAACAACTTTTCAAATTCCAACCGGGCAGTTTCCACATATTTGGTTCCCATGGTTTCCTCCACAAACGCCCTACAAGGAAACATTATCAAGGGCAAGTACTATAAAGCTGTTATAAATACCAATGTGCTTCAGCTATTTACTGACTTCAGTGTATTATGTATCCTATCAGGGCGGAGTGCCCTCAAAATAATGAGCTTCTGAAGAGAAGTCTTATTCGTCCAGTCTTGAGGCAGCCTTTCATTTTCAGGACAACTGGATTCAACAATTTTTCTCCAGCGTTTTGGTGAACTCTCCATGTCTTTGTCAAGTCCATAGAAGTCCTCCAATGTCGATATTGTCTAAGTCAAAATTAGAGGCATTATTACTTTAGAGCAGAACAGTAGGAACAACTATACCCTCTGAAAGACCTGTGCTGTACCTTAATAGCTCCCCAGACATGTGGCAAGAGGAAGGACATTCCACTAACTTTACTAGCTTCCACTGGAAAGTGCAGGAGGAAGTCAAATTCTTCAGGATCAATCAGGCCCTGTTTGAGTAGAATCTGAGGAAAATGACCAAGAGTAGTGTTTGATCTTTTTTTAATGATCAACAACAAACTAAAAGAAAACTCTAGGACTAGGTTAATTTATATGGGCTGAATATGTGGCAGTGGTGAATGCAAAATAGCAGTATGAAGGACAGCCTTCAAAGTAGCACAATTTCTATAAAGAAAACAGTTGGCGCATTGACAGATAATTGCATTATGCCATAAGAACCAACCCCCTGTCAGAACCAACTGTCTGAACAGCAGCCATGGAGCAAAGTGTGAGAGGTAATCAATAGCAGCGTATGGTATTGCTGGCTGCTTTTAATTGAAGTTAATGTGGGGGCAGAAAAGTACTTTGATTGATGAGAATGACAGCAGGCCCGCCCTTTGAGGCGAACCTCAGTCCCTCACCTGGAAGGCAATGTGTGACAAGAAGGTTAACTTGTCTTTCTCAAACAGGCCCTGGCTGATGTACAGGAATACAGAATAGGTTATGGCCTCAGTTAGGATGTGCACTCTGGTCCTCACATCCTCATCCCATTCTGCACACTCCATTGCTTTTTTAAACACAGAGCTGAAGGTCTGGAAAACAGCAAAAAGAGGTAACTGACAAGGGACAGGAGTCCAAGTTGTGCTGGATCCAAGACCAACTAAAAAAGGGAATAGAATACGTGTCATATTCCAACTCATTTATACATGTAATGCTGTATGCCTACTGTAAAACAAACAAAAAATATTCAAACTGGAATTCAAGAATTATGTGCATCAGTGCACAAAATGATGTGTCCTCCTGGGAGAATTACAGGGGTGAAGGTTTCACCTTGAGTGAAAACTGGTACATGGGGTTAATCTTGCTGAGGTCATTGATGATAAAGAAGAGGAGCGATGATCTCTCAGCTGCTGGGCGGTATAGTTCTCGAGCCTCGTTGATCTTTGTCTCGTTCTCTCTGGCCTCCACCACCTGTGTGTTCCAGTTGCACAAAATGAGCTATTAGGGTCTCAGTCATGCTCTCATTACATATGTTCCTAAGTGCATACCATTTACAGCTAAGGTAGTAAAATATGGCACTTTTTGACTTTCAAAACAACCTGAGTGATCAAGAAAATAAATAAATATATAAACCCATCGAGGCATTTGATGTAATAACCTTACCTTAGATTGGATGTGAGCGGCTGTGCTTTTGTTGTTTTCAAGTTGCTCCACCAGAGAAATATCCCCCAAAAAATTACCATGGGCCGTTGAAAGACGACTCAGCAGGTCATCTTCAAATCTCTTAAGTGCAATCTTGAAGTGGTTCTGCTGTGTAGTCAGCTCCATCTAGGTGAATATAAACCCTATTTTAGAAATCATACTGTTTGATATTATGACTAAAAGCATATGACAAATTGGCATATGGCAATGGCATATTCACTGTCTTCAAGCTTCACCAAATATGAATATATTTACCTTCAAGGCCTCTAGGTCAGGTCTTTCGTAGGACACTACCTGTCCCAGCAGTTGTTCCTCCAGTCCTACTGGAGTCACTGTGAAGTTAATGAGGGTGGTCTGTGCCTGTAGCTCAGGAGGGAAATGTGGATTGGCCAATTTGGTGTGAAGAATAAGTTGAAAGTTACTGCTGTATTTGCACTCCTTGCTTCCAAAAAGGATGTACCTGGATGATATGATACAAGAGGACTTATTTGAAGAAAGATTGTTGTAATGGCTAATTTATTATCTTTACCAATGTTGATAATGAGCAATATAAAGTTGCATCAGATTCCAAAATAATCAGAACTGTGCCTATGCAAATCCCTCTCTTTCTTGTAAATCTCTTTATTTATTTATTTTTTTAACCTCATACCACTATTACTGAATCGTCTTAAATAACCTTAATTTAACTAACGTAAGTGACAAAGTTTTTGCATTTTCAAATGTCTCACCCTGGTAAAAAAAAGTCAGCGCCTCAGAAAAGCAATAGTTCCAGTGTATTACATGAAATTTACATCAAAGTCATCAGATATGAACTTCAAAAAGGAAAGGAAATCAATATCAAACAATATCGATAACAATGAAAGGTGGCAATAATAGCTGATCCAAGCATGATAGGCAGTGTATCTTAGTCATCTCTACACATTTTTCCTTCAACTCAGAACAGGCTCTCAGGGAAAATAAAATAATTAATTAATAAAATAAATATGAAAGATTATGAAAATGCCAGTCAATACTTATCTGCTCCTGCATTTCAATTAAATTAGCACTGGCTTGACGAACATGGTGGCTTTTCATTTATCTCTAATTACCCTGCTGATGTCAGGCCAGGCCCCAATTTTTATGGCACGGGTTCCTCATGGCCTTGGTATGGTTCAACTCTATATCTTCACAAGCCAGAATTAATGTACTATTGATAGAACCATTACTCCACCAAATTAAAGTCCTTGCTGATGGATTGGCTTGTAGTCCTCCGTCAGCCATGAAAGGAATAATTAGTATTCATTACTTCGCACTCTACAACATTCCAATTATTAATGAACTTCAGCTGTGGAGCCCCCCCAGATCCATCATGGCTGCCCAGCAGGTTGTATTAATCATCGACAGAAACAAGCACGTGGCTCATCTACAAGGAATAAACTTATAATCAGATTTACTATGATAAATTGTTAGGTCTGGACCGACAGGACTTCAAAAGAGCTCAATGAATATGCACCAAGAAACTCAATATTCATGGTCTTACACAGATCAAAGCAAGATGTAGACATTTCTTAGGAGATAATCAAAGCAGATCATCAATATGTGTTTTTTTCATTTATGCAGTTGGTTGTTCAGTTCATGGAATTTACTGTATTTTTCATTTTGAGGCTAATTGGTAACTGAGGTACTTGCAAGGCAGCTTTGTTGCAGTTTTGATATACTGAATTTTGAATTGTATCAGATTGTGATGCAGGAGTATTGTAGTGGTGTAAGTCTTTCAAATCAGGTGTGACTAATTTGCCAGTTTTTTAACAAGTTTATTTTTTTTAAATTATGACATGATATGTTGGGTGATAATGTTGAATGGCTTAGTCTGACATTATGAATGAACTTTAGTGGTAAAGACTTATCAAAATTAAGCCCATGTAAGATCCCATGTTATATCAGTAAGAATTAAGTAAATTTCATAATGTTCATTTGAAGGAGGTATCATCTGTAAATTTATTGACTGTTTCATTGGATCTGTATTGATGGAGGACCGCTGAATCTAGCATGCTACATGGCAGCATTTTGTGGGAGACAGTAGTCCTTATACATAATCACGGCGGTCTTCAATTAAGCTTTTACGCTGAGGTTCAGCTATTCAATATTCAACACACCTAAAGAATATAAACACACAAATGTACATCTATCACCCGTCTTGAGAGGCCAATCAATATGCTGGCCTTAGGGATTCAGGACACGTGCCACAAATTCATTTATAATCTAAAGAGTGGGCAATAATAATGCATTCAGTCATGTCTTACTGGTGTTTCAAAGTTCAGTAAGGTTGAGCCATCTGGAAAACCTGCTCTCGTTGTGCCACAGAAATCTTGGGACAACATGAATGGATTGAAATTTTTGCAAGCACAAAAATGTTTCAATACAAACCTTCCTCTTTTGATTGTTTTTCTGCCTATTAGAGGTTCCAAGACAGGGTCAAACTTTTCTGGCAGATTCTCTACCAAAATTGTTTCACCACAGGCAAGAGCTTGCTCGATCACATCTAAATACCTGCATTAAGAAAAGGGAATGATGGAAAAAATATTGTGTTTGGAAAGGCATACTTTTAAGTTTTATTATCAATATTAAAGAATAAAATTAAACTCAATCTCCTCTCACTTTTTCTGTCCCAGCTGCACCACCCTCAACCCTGACCCAAGTCGGTTTCTGATCCATTTGATTCCCTGCTGCTGAGGGTCAATGATGAGTGGCCAACGCTCGCTGGTGGTCAGGATGGCAGCGTTTTCAGTAGACATCCTATCATTTGGCAAGCCCTGGTTATGCCAGGCAGCCACAGTGGCATCATCTGTAAGCATGAGGAGTGGATCCAGGCCGTCTGTCAGGGGAACAGAGACCTGGAACACAAACAGAAAACTGATATCGCTGTCATTTAAGCACAAGTGGAAGTGTACTCCAGTTAACAACTCAACCTCTTATGAATGCAGAGAAAGATTACTTCATGAGCAATAACTGTCTTAATTCTTACTTATTTGATGTTACCTTCTGAGACTGTAGGAAAGGAATCCATGCATTGTTAAATAGCTCCACACGGTACTGGCTGGTAAAGTAACCCATGTAAGAGACAAAAGCTGAAGTGAGGAGAACATCGCCACACAGGGTTTTTTGTTGTTTTTCATACTGGACAATTGCCTGGGACCAGCGCTCCCTCTCTGACTGTAAGCAAAACAGAACATAAAAATCAAAAAGAAGGTCCTCCTACAGCAGTGCTTCAGGTACACAACAAGGTGAATCTGGGCTTCAGCATAAAGCACACATTGGGTACCCCCCTCTATTTATTCTATAAACACTACACCATATTCTATAAACAATATAAACACTACATCGTGTTATAGCAAACCATTTCAAATAGCTTACTAAGTTTTGTTGGAGATCCACTTAGCATCAATTTAGCATTTATTTAAACCTTCAATACTATGACTGTGACACTCTACAACAATAAATCATGCGTGGCATTTTTCTACAAGGGGCTGTGGATCTAGAATATGTCACATAATAAATTCTCAGACAGTTAAAAATCACTATAATTTTACTCTAATGCATTATGGATCGCCTGTAATATCACTCAGTCTGGGGTGAGACATTGTTAATTTTCAACAGCTGTTGAGGCTTTGAGGTAAGTTAATGATTAAATATAGACGGCCTGATTTATTAGTCTGTACACTATTGCTTCCAGGTCAATGATATAAAGACAAAACATTTATCTTGATATGCTTAAAAGCCAAGCTGTTCCATGCAAAGCACATTTATTTTCTGAAATAAGAAAGTCGAACAAGGAAAAGGGCCACAGAAATTACCATCTTTTATTTTACATTAGGGTCAATAAAAATAAAAATGTCCCAATTTGAGGCATGCATAGAAATGAAAAACAGATGAATGGAATATTAAAGTAATTATAGAACTTTGCAACATTGGGGTTTTGACATGCATTTTAGTCTATTAGTTATCAATTCCCTCTTCATTATTTAATTTTTAAAAGAAAATATAAAAGAAATATTTCTAAGGAAGAAATAATTTTTTACTCTTCAAAGTAAATATTTTGAAATGTACAAAAGTTTGCATTGTATGCATTATAGTACATCAGCAGCAGTAAATGTAAACGATTTCTGTGCACACAACCCATCTACTTGTCAGAAAGAGGGCATTATTAGAGTACTGTAGCTTTCTTGTCATTTCTCTCCCTTTCTCAATTTTGAAACTGATAAGCCAGCCAGTTGTCCAGGTCAGTCATGCGTTTTCTGTGGTCCAGCCCTCTCTACAAATCTCACATGTCCGTAGTGGACTGCTGGGCCAGGTTGTAAAATCTCCCCTTGCCTGTTCTGCTCATTTTACTGTCAGACTATCCTGCCAGGATATTACAACTTTTTGTCCAGATTACTGATGCGATTCGATAACCATCACCTCTCCATGCATGCGCCCAGCAAATTGACGGTTAATTATGAGCCAGGTCAGGCCCGATGCCACAACCAAAATCTTCCCTCTTTTATTATTTACCATCAGGCCTTTGACTAGTCGGTTGGCCAGCTCTATGGTCTGGGTAGTTCGCATCACCTCCTCCTGACAACTGATTTTCTCAGCTGTAGCCCTTTCAAACTGAGCGTTGAGGCTCTGGAGGCTGGCATCAAGATCCTTCAAAACAAATGAAGGTATACAGACAACATTTTCAAAATCTAGCATTTAGGTTGATCGATTTAAGTATAATAACATTGCACTCACTGCCAGTTTCTTCTGAACTCCCAGCATTTTGGTAGTTGCTGTTTCTAGTTCTGCATTAGCTTGTGTTAATGCACATCTTTTAGGAATAATCTCACAATAAATCTACAAAAAAAATAACAAAGAAATACTTCATGAGGAATCTGTTAGGAAGAGATCCTCTTGAAATAAACATTTAAAATCATCATAGCTTATGTGAAAAAAAACGTCTAACCTCGTAGTATCTGACAATATTAATAGTCCAGGCACAAAGACCAGCGGCAGCTGTAGATTTGGTCCAAACTAGATCAGGGTGGAACTCTGGGTTTCTTAGATATTCTTTTTTTACCACAGTTAAACAGGACTCTGGGATGTGCTCTTTGTCATATGATACCAAAGCCTGCAGGAAATCGTCCACCTGACAGACATAAAGACAGAAGCAATAAGTACTTCAAAAACTGCATTTTGAGCATATGACATTTTAAAATATGGCTTAACAATCTCCAAAACAAAGATGCACAGAAAACGTTGTGAAATGTTGTGAAACATCAAGATATAAAAAGGAAAATTCTGAATAATTTAGCCTAAGTTGCACAAATAATAGCAGGCGGAAAAAAATATGGGTGAGCATATTTAAAGAGCTATCAAGCCGTAATGTGAGCAGTAGAGAGCTGTCCAGGGCAGGTCCAGGGTCAAGGCTCTCTCACAAATTAGACCGACATTAATCAGGCAGATGTGATAGACATGATGACAACTTAACCTTGCCCATGAAGGCCCGCGCTGCCTTCCAGCTCCGATCCTTAGGCACACGACCGCGTGGGGCTAACAGGACCATCACAGCCGCAGCAACATTGGTTACTGCTGCTGGAGGGTTTGGGAAGGCTTTCAGTTCAGTAATATTAACCTAAAACAAATATTACATATAAATAGATAGATATAATGAGAGTTACTTTAAATTTAATACCATTTCATGTCATTTGATTAAATAATACACCTTGTTTAGAGTGTCCAGTGCTGCAACTGCAGCTCCAAGGGATGGCTCTGCCTTGGCTAGGTCATTTTCACAGTCCTTCTGTTTAACAGCAATTTCTGCCTGCATGACAGCAACCTAAACAAGCAGAACCATAACAAACAAATTAACGAGTGCATGTAATAAATGGTGTGATGTGGTCTGAAGAGTGCATTTCTATAAAAAGTAAATGAAGACCAGCATATGACAGATCTAACCTTTTGTGCTTCCACATCTGCAGCTTCTCTCTTATTGCTGACCTTCTCTGTCTGAAGTCCAATTTTTGTTATCAGAGCTTCAATATTTTGGTTCTTAAAGGTCAGCTCAACATTTTGCAATGCCAATTTGGCTTTTAAATCTTCTACCTGGAAAAGACAAAAGCAAAAATACAAATAATGCAATGAATAACACAATTACACAAATCACAAACATAAGCCTTCTGCTTCAAATGTAATACAAGCACTCCTGGGCACAGAACAAAGATGTTTACCTGAGCTGCAGTGGTCTGGAGTTTCTGAAGGCCGTTGTTGAGCCGGTTCATCTTGTGCTGTAGCTGAGTGCTGCTCTTCTCCAGAAGGTTTCTGTGCAGGATGATTTGCTGGAGAAAGCTCTTGGGGGTGGTGTAATTGTACCTCTTCTCATTGCGTTGGTATTTTTCACTTGCCTGGCTGACACTGGCGTGAACGTAAGCCATGAAAAGACTGATGGATTCCTGGACGGCAGGCTATAAAAATAAGCAGACAAGTGAGGAGAGGGGAGAGCAGGGCGAGCTGGATTGAGTGGGGTTTAAGATCCCCAACCTGATGGGAACTGAAATATTATCTTCATAAACTTTGAATTCATCTACAAGTTCAGCTACCTTACTTGGCTGGCCCTGACTTACTCAATCTGAAATTTAGGTACAGCTAGCAGAAATGATTATACTTTGAAACCTCTGTGAAAATAATGCATTTATGGCTCTGACATGCAGCTTGTAAAACATGCACACTGCTTACATTATATCTGGTGTCCTCCAACTTTCTAACACTGTCTACAGCAGATGTGGTACAACATTCTAACAATGTATTCATCACATGGCTCAGAGAGACAATGTCTCCATTAATCAAACAGTTAGCAGTCAATTAAAGCTAAAGCAAATGAGTAGAGAATATGAGGATCAAACCTGAACATAACTCACAAAAAGCCATTGTTAATGATCCTGCAGTCAGTAGGGGGGAAAAAATCATTATTAATTAAGATCTGACATAATGTATTTTGACAAAGCGTGCTGGGTTGTGTTGAGATGTGAAAGAAACACATTGATTGGCCTTGTATAACAATTATTAGCAGGTTGTGCATTTCTAACTTTTAATAAATGTTCATTTCATTTCTTGTGCTCCTGCTTCTTAAAGAAGATAAATAATCATTAATGATTTTTCATATAATGTCTCATATATTGGTATGTTTAAACTTTTTTAAAACATCTTGTTAAATGCGCACAAATTCAACAAAGAACCCAGTGCTGAAATTGCAGCTATTACTATGACTTTGAATCGTTAATATACAAATACCATAACTTTAGAGCTCTGCAGCTACTATTACTAATACAAAAACAAATTTTCCAGATGCATGTGCAGATGTACACACAAAAAAAGTGGGTAGTAATAACCTGGCACATGTTCACATACATGATGACACTTTCTAGTTGTGACAGCTGTGCCACCTTAGAGGGTCGTTATGTGGTTAATCAGTCTTCTCTCATTAACATAAATGACTCTGGGTTGTGATCGTTACAATGCTATGATGGAAAACAATGATATGCCTGTGCTCACTGTGAGTCTTCAGGCATGTGTTCAGCAATTTGTCAGGACCTCAGTGAAGGACTAATGATGAAGAATCAACGGAAAAGTTATTCCAGCTGCACTGCAATATACAAGGTGCTCATTAAAGTCTAAACCAGCCTGGAGTATCAGGATATATGATATACCTTTGAAAAATATCATTGGGCCTATATATCATTTTTTTTTTTTATTATGAAACATTATACAGACACAATGACAAGAAAGGGGTCCACAAAATTGTAATTTTGTAATGCGGGTTTCTCAAAAACTGACCTCAATGCCTTCAATGTCTTGGATGAACCTGTAACCGACCGACTGCAGAGCTTCAGTTGTCCAAGGATGAAACCAGTCAATGGTTGTGCAGTTGACGAGAGCAGGGAAATGACAGGCCCTAATACGTAGGGCACTGTCAACAGGAGACAAACACAACACTACCTACAGAGAAGAAAGTAGGGAGACGAGGAATCAACTAGTCACAATTACAGCAAAAGATCTGTATTTTATGTTCATGCCATAAATCATACTGGTTAAGGGATGAAAGTGATGCATTTACAAAAGAGAAACTCATAACTGGAAGCCATCTGAGCCACCACTTTCATCAGTGTGGAATGTGGACAGCAGCCACATTCCCAGTGGGTTGGAGCAGACGGTGACGCTACCAGTGGCCCTGGCGCAAAGACTAGCTGGATGCCATACATGTGCAGTGAGGAAAATATTTCCTTCCTTTTAACCCCCCTGCTTGTCTGGCTTGGTCAATCCAGCTTGTCAAACATATTTCATTACATTATACAGCAGCTGTGCCTTATTTTTTTCTGGCTCAAAAGCCTTCTTGCAAGTACAAGGTTTACTAATTCATTTCTTGTTGTGAATGTCAGCTCTGATGGCACTATAATTTGCAACTAAAAATATAATCAGTCGTCAAACAGTAATCTGGAATACATTTAACCTTGTGTTTAGAAATTACCTATAGTTAACTACTTGATTAAAGTGGAGCACATATATATGGGAATTAATTATTTGAAATGGACGACTTTTCACACAACTGTAACAGTACTGAGCAATTCTTTTCTCTTTTCTCCTTCAATTGGATTATGTAAAAGAAAGACTAAATATTAAGAAAAACACTAGGTTTTTAAATACATTGCCTATAGTCAGGATGGTTTTATAACAAGGCCACTGGTGTTAATTTTAACCAAACCATGGAATAAAAATTCATTATCAACTTAAAAAAAAATCATGACCTCCTAGAACAAACCAAATTTTCCTTTAAAAGAAACAAAAGCCTGATAAAATCTAAGAACCTTAGTGTTTTCTAGAAACCTTCAATCTAAAAACTCTTGCCCCCAAATAAACTAGAATGAACATTGCAAAATTTAAATTGGCAATGTTTTTTGTGAATTACTAATGTTTCCCCTTAATGTTCATCTCTTTTTTTACAAATATCATTTGTGTGTCTTGAAAACTATCCAAAACCCTTATTTGATCAGGCTTAAAAAGTTTGTTTGTTGATCCTTTTTACTTCTTCCTTGATAAAAAATATAGTTCGGCCCATTTTAAGGGTTGAGCTTTCTCAAAAATCCAAATAGTTCTGTGTCTCATTAACCACAAACTACAATTGATGACAGGTTATTTAACACCTTACCAAGTCGAACCGTTGGTTAAAAGGAAGCTCAATAACACAACAGTTTCTTTTGAGCAATACAGTTAAAATGTACTCATTTTAATAGACAGCAGAAGGAATTGAAATTGCTGTACCGTGAGTTGCAATTGCACTCGGTCTATAAAGAATCTCCAGCAGTTCTCTTTGCTGCCTATCAGTCCAAGGCTTTGTACCTCAGCTCTTACACTGGAAATAATACCTTCAACATCTTTCTCACTGAAGAGCTCTGAAACTTCTCCTAGGGGGAAAGATAGTGCCATTGTTATGGACAAATGCATTTTTGAGTATTCACACCTGACTTCAGAAAGTTTTTTAAGACTGAAGAAATTGAATTAATGAGATATATTCATGAAAAAAACAGGGTAAAGATAACAAGAAGTATGTGTCGAACAGGCAGGTTAAGTATAAGTATAAGCTGTCGTGCATTATTCATCTGACCTGATGCAAGTAAGTCATTAATAACAACCAAAAAACGCTCATCGGGTATCTGTGCCTCAGTCAGAAGGAAAGCCACATGCTGATTCTTTACTCCAGTCTTTAGGAACAGCCCTGCCAGATCCATCTAAAAAATAATCAAACTGTTAGATTAATAGTAGATAATACATTCACTTTTTAAGAGATATTAAATTATTACATTGACAATCTTGCTGCACCGATGAGATAAGCTACTAAACTGTTTCTGAGTGGCCTGTAATGGTATCCGACAATTATTTTCTGCATCACTGCAGAAGATCAGCAAAACCAAATTATATCAATATTCCTCATGCAGTGAAGCTAAAATGACCAAGCTATTTATTATAATTTATTAACCATAATTAACCATTTTTAAGCAAATCCTTCACATTTTAAATTACATCAATATAATTCAGGGCCATTGGGTGGACTGCACTTTCATAGATGCAGACTATTTGAATGTATATAATACTTTGGTGGCAAAATGAACATTTACCTTTAAGTCCTGGACATCATATCCATTACTCAGAGTGATTTGGAAGACTTCTACAGAAGATATGTAGGCGGCCAGACGCGTCAGACTCTGCTTCCCACTGCCCCCAACCCCGATTAGTAAGGCATGACCCATTGGAGCCTTCAGGATACGACTGATACGGCAGCTGGTAGCAACAAAATCTTTATGACTTTGAAGGTACAGATCATCTTTGTTTATTTATCTACTGACAGTAAATGTTTGTTTTTTTCTGTTTTAAATACTGACATTTAGATCAACACTTACACATGTTGCATAGCATCTTCAAACAGTACTAGATTCATGGCGGGATGGAGCTCATTGTAGCTTTCTAAGGCATCAGTGAGGACTGTCCTGAGTGAAGACCAGTCTGTAACTGGGGTATAGGAGGATTCCTCACCCATGTGGGCAAACTGACAATAGAGGAGGGGTTGTTGTTTCACCTTTTTGTCCTCTAGTCCCTGGAAGAGGACAAGCATTTGAATTGTTTATTCAACATACTCATTGGCAGGTGAATAAGAGCAATTAATTCTTCAGCTCAGAATCTACATTGTACCTCAAAGCTTTCATGCACCGTCTGCATCTGCAGTTTTTGAAAAAGCTGCAGGTCTTTCACATCTACCAGTCTGTCCGAGTACACTCTGGAGGACTCATGGAGCCACACCATTACCAGGTCAGTGCTTTCTTTCAAACAATCAGGACCACATAAAAGGATACCCTTAAAAGCAGAGAAAATCATATTAATGTTTTGCTTATAGCCCCAAAGTCAACTCGTGATGTATGCTTAGTGTGAGCACAACCTGGAAAACATTTGAGATGTCTCGAAGATTGAATGTATAATGAAACTTGATGGCAGTAGGTAGAAAATTGTCAGCCATCTTGTAATGAAAAGCTATGGCAGCTTGGATCACAGTTGCAGTGCTCCTCTGAACCAGTGGACTGAAGTGCTGTTGCTTCAGATGAGAACACAGGATCTGACTGTATATTGACATCTGAGATTCAGATGAAGGAAAGTTCACTGCAAACACTGAAAAATGTCTCTGTTGGAAGCAAATATTTTAAAAAAGCATTTTAAAACTTGATGACAACTTACAAAACACAGCTGTTACATATAATTGATCGAGCAATTTATCCAGGAATAATGTAGTTACATTTGTAACTTCATTTTCAAACAATATGATTCAGAAAACAGAAGCTGTTATGATTTATTTAATCACCAGAAACAGAATTTAGGTCATCTTTCCATTTAGCATCATTAGTACCCAGGAGATTTTTTTCTTTTCAACAGACAAGAGAGAGGACTCTATGACCATGAATAAGCTTGAACTTATTGTACGTAAAGTGCCCTGAGATAACGTTGTTGTGAATTGACGCTATATTTGTAAATTGACTATGTAATTGTGGCAGAAGTTAAGTATAAAGAAGAATGATTTTATTTTCATTTGTCTTGTTGTACTGTATTTGTCCTTTTTGTACACTTTACACAACACCATACTCTCACCTTCAGGTTAATTTATTCCAGACTGACATAGAGAGTGATCAAAGATAAAGATTATCACTTTAACATTTTCAGCTGGCATCACTTATTGGAATTCTATTTTGTCCATGACATTGTGTTATAAAAATCTGAAGACATTGTAGGGTTGATTATGTCACAAACACTTTTTTTCTTTTTCATTTAATTCAGAGATGACCTATTATTCAAAATCTTAGCATATCTGAGTTGTGTAAAAACAAATCATGTTTGTATATATTTTCAAAAAATGACTTAAGCTAATAGAATAGCAGTTTTATTTGGCAAACACACCTGCAACCTGGGGTTGATAATGAAGCTCCCAGCAGTTGGATTCATGCAGGCAACATACTGGGTGTTTTGTATTTCTTTTAAGGTCATTTTTTGTCTGCCATACCTTCAAAACAGGGAAATAAAGAAAAAGGTTTTAATGTATGAACTAACTCAAACTACATTTAAACTACAGAAATAAATACCTACTATTGTGGATGCATATATATTCATAACTTATCTATATACTATAGTCCTGATCACAGATACTGTACATGTTATGTATTGCTACCATGTATGCCTTTCTGGCCTGTAAAATTTTTATTATAAAAATAATAATAAAAATCATAATGAATAAAATAGAATAAAATAAAATCATAATAATTTCCAAATGGGATTTAAAAAAATGTGGGGTCCTTTAAGTTTCAAATGTGGAGGGTCTCAGATTAGAAGGCTTCACATATAGTGCACATACTAACTGACTTTACTTGACTAGACTTTGTGTTTTGGGGAGACTTCTCACCAGTGTCCATAGTCCAGATGCTGCCGTATGAGGGTATGAGGCTGAACTGTTCCATAGCAGTCAAGAGCTGGGATGTTCATGTCATCTATAAAGTAGACCAACCTCTTGTTTCCTGCTGGGGAGTAGCTTCTCCCTGCTCTTTTTTCCAGTGGTCCCTCCAGGATTTCTACACAGGGAAGCAAAAACAACAAGAATTCAACTCACCCGAAACATGATTTGCTAATGAAAAGCTGAAAGATAAATGACAAAATGACCAAAACAAATCTTGAGATATGTGTGGATTTCTGAGTATCTAACTGAATAATAAATAAAGTCCCCCCAATCCCTCACTCTGAATCAAATTATTGCCAGCAGATGGTGCTACAGTTTTCTTGAAGAATTCTACAGAATTCTTCCCCAGAATAATACCAAAAATCACTCACCCTGCAACATGAGTGAGGTAGTACAGAAGTTGAAGGGTACTTTTAAGGCCATGTAACTCTCTGGCAGAGAGTCTAACTTGTTCTTTACAAGAGCAGTCTTCCCCACACCAGCATTCCCCACAAGCATCACCGGCTGCCTCCTCTCAAGCAACAAGTCCATGAAGTACCACAGACGCACAGTCTCTGCTGTGTGTACCAGAACAGCCTGCAATCACGCAAACAGCAGGAAGACACAGAAAAGAAACATACATGGTTATTATGGCTTTCTTTGAGAGTGATTTATTGACAGACATGTGTTCAGTGAATTGTATGTGATTTATAATTTCTCGTATTTCTCCAGAACACCACAACTATTCTGTCATAATAGCATCATTTGCTCAGAACAAAACCCCACTAATTATGGCTCAGCAAGAGCCTTGGGGCATTCACAGCTGTACACAGGAACATAAAGAAAGACAAAAGAGCGTGGGTGATAGCTCAAGCCTTGTTGCTCATGCCTTCACCCCCACACACTGTGGTACAGGGAGTAGTAAATGGTAATCAGACACAGTGGTAAGCCTATCATCCATTTCAGAACCCCTGCCATAACCTCATGATGTGACTTCACCCTCCCTTATTATGTTCACTGAGGCATGCACACATTTTTAATATTCCTACATTGTTCATTTTTGGTTATTTTGCTTGTGATTGTCATTATTTGTCAAACCTCCTTGAAAAGTTTGTGTTTCTTTCTCAAGAGCAATTTTCTCCCATAGTAACAGCAGTCTGAATTCTCTTACTTTTAGTGGTGTGCACATTTCCATTTCGAACCGTGGCACAATATCCTCCCAGGGCAGGAAGCGTCTGGTTTGATGGTCAAGGTAGTAGTGAAATACTGTCCCTTGCGCTGGTAGCTTCACCGTCTTCATTTCTTTGGTCCACCACTTACTGAACTCAACCCGATAATCACGGAGCTGAACACATAATCAAAACTATATTACATCACTCATTAACTTATTACATTTTATTTGGGCAAGACCAGCATAAGAGAAAAAATATAACAAAACTGTTGGTTAAGAATAAAATTATGCCAAGTTGAACGTTTCAATAATAGTCACTTGGTAATGTTGACATCACAAAACAGTATTGTGAATCGTCAAATGGTTATATCCTTGGCAAGAATATAATAGAAGACAGTGGTGATAATGATACTCAGCCAGCAATTTTAGGAAACAAACTTCAAATAAACCATGCAAATACAGTACCTGATCTTGACACAGGGCTCCCCCAAAAGCCCAGATAGAGGCGAAGGTGAAGTAGATTTCATATATCTCAGCAGGGGACTCGGATGGAACATTGTCTGGTGTTAGAAGGCAATCAAGCAAAGTGCAGAGAGTCTGAATGAGAAGAAAATATCACACTGAAACTGTCTGAGTCAGAAGACACACAAAAAAGAACCATTTACTGTATGCTTGAGTGGTATGAACCTGCACCATAGAGATCTCTGGGATGGGAGTAATGGTCTTGAAAGTGTTTTTCATCTGTTCCAGACAACGTGGAACATATCTTTCAAACAGTATGGTGAGTTGAGCTCTTTCTGTCTGTCGTTCTCGCTGGTCAATCCAACTGGCAACATACCTGAGCAACAATCCACGATACAAAGGGAATACAAAGCCAACCTCATACTAAAAACTAATGGAGATTATGTGAATATCAAAAGACAAATTATGGTTCTCTGTAACTCACGGGTTCCAGCCCAGGTCCTGTTGGTTGACATAGAGAATCCCTGCTCTGGATACAGTAGCAGGAGTGGCCATCCTTAGATGACTGATTTCAAACACCAGTCTCATGGATGAGGTAAGAGGCACACGTTCATTACTGGCAAGGGTCAGGACCTAAAAGAGATTATGAAGCATTTCATTTACAAATGTTTACACAACTGAGGCTCCACAAAAAGTAAGTAAAAAACAATTCCATATCTCAGGTCAGACAAACTTGCTTTAAACTATTTCAAAGGCATAAGATCACTGTGACATGATTCATTGCTCTGAAAAAGAAACCCCAAGTACTCACTCTGCAGGAAGTGATTGCTGAAGGAGGGGTAAAGAAACATCTTTTTCTGTATATACCACCTTGGCTGCTATGTGTTGTACAATAGTGTATCACTGAACAGAAGGGAGGTACCTTGTTATCATCCATCACTGTGTTGAGTGATTCAATCCACATAGGATCAATGTCTCCATCCAACACAATCCACTTAGGCCCATGGTGGGAGATGTTTGCCTGCTCCCGCATCAGTGATGAAAACAAACCTTGCAAAGAGATTAAAGGATGCAACAAGCATCAGACAATGTTCAGTGTGAGTCCTTTTTACACCTGAGTAAAAACACTTGTTTTGTTCTAATTTTGATATCCTTCACTAAAGGGATAGCGTGCAACTTACAGAGGTGAACTAGAGGTTCTAACTCTGTAACTTCCCCCAAAATTGAACAGTCTGTCTCTTTCTGGTTTCCTTGTGCATCATTTTCCTCTTCTTACTTCATTCAGCCATGACAAACTTTAGATGGAAGAGAGGAAAAAGCAGCACAAAATAGAGCCCTCTATGTTTATATAGGGGGAGCTGTAAAGCAAAGAGCTGCAGGTCACATGATCCCATGAGAGACAAGTCTGCTCCTGCAAAGTTTTAAATGTCTGGTTTCTGAAGGGAGAAGCCTCGTAAGAGTGCCAACACGTGTCAAACAGTGTAGACTGACACTTCGACACCATCCACTATTACTCACATTAGGCTGATATTTGGGTAAAAAAAATTTTAAAGGAAGCATAGTTTTCCTAAAAATTGGCTGAGAAGTGTTTGTCAGGGCTCAGTTTTTTCTACTTCTACCTTGCAATTTCCTTGCGACTTCTTGTTTCTAAGCATTGTAAGGCTTTAATCTCTTGGGTAATGGGCCTACTGTCTAGAAAATAGTAACTGAAAAGTGTAGCTTAGCATGCCCTTAAAACCAGGTCCATTTACCATCTTTCCATTCCCGTGATGAAGGATGGATGAAGCCAAACAGTTCATCCCTGTCTATTGCCTTTGGATTGAGGTCATTCCAGACTGGCTTCCTCCTCAAATTTCCATAAGTCTTATAGAGGACTCTCAAAATCTGTGGAAAATTTCAAATTGCATCTCTTAGATTAAGCTGAGCATTTATTTTCACAACTTCTGAGATACAGAAATCAAACCTCGCTTTTCCCAGTCCCTGAATTTCCAACAACAAAGACAGCATGACGCACTTTCATGAGCTCTTCGAGTTGCACCACCTGACAAAAGTAAAATATATTTACTAAAGATATTTACTAAAACACACACAGAAAACCTCTTAAACCCACTACTTGGTACCACTTGGTCCTACCCCTTTAATTTGCAGAGATAGGGTGATGAGTTGAAATGGCCTTTACCTGCAGCTGTGGAAACCACCTGCATGGCAAGATGGCCAATATTCCTTAATCTCTGACAGAAAAGAAGGAACCTTACCTCTGCAAACTACAGGAGTAGAGCCAAGGGCAGAAACTGATATTAGACCTTTAATTTTTTACATAGGTTTATGCTACTTATGTCAAACCTTGAGGATAAATGTCTCCTCAGGCTGCAGGCGGAGCTCGAGCGTGGTGTCTCTGATGGCTTTCTCAAATTCACAGTCTTTCTCTCGCTCCACCTCCAGGCCAGGGAACAAGTCCCCAAGCAGTCCCAAAAATATGCTGACATCCTCAGTCACAATTTTAGGCATGTTGAAATCTCGTAATGCGCGGATCAGCACCTTAATGCATGAATTAATGTAAGCTCTTCCAAAAGAAAAAAGAAAAGGCAACTTTGTATATTCTTGCTATCAAATGACATGCATTGAATCACCTGATCCTCTGGTCCAGTCTTGTCTCTTCTTCTCAGAGTTCCAGCCAGAACCAAAACAGATTTAACTGCACGCAAACCCCAATCATAATGATCCTAACAGAAAGGTAGAAATAAAGGTTTAGAGTTGATATACTGTACAATCATATCATAGGTATCAAAGGTATCAATGATATCTATTAAAAGGTTTCATGCTTCACTGTGCTCTGATAAAGCTGAAGAGATAGATAATAACATAATCTGTTGGTGCCCAATATTTTGAGATGTGTCTTTTTTCCTACCTGTTTGGAGAGCAGTTCTTTACAGAGACTGTACAGAGTAGTAAACTTCCTGGCTAAAGCCTTAGCACCACAGAAGCCTTCTGCCACCAGCATTATCTCACATATAAGCTCAATGTCAGGAACCACCATGGCACAGGGCCTATGGCACAAATTCAATGCATAACTTTATGCTGATTATAGAAGCACTATAAAGAAGGCTGCTGAATGACACCCACCTGAAAAGAGCTTTGAGGTTCTCTGGTAGCTCTGCTCTGCCTGCATAACCAGGGTTCATAGTGATGAAAATCCCTACTGAGTCTTTTAAGGAAATGCCCTGATCTAGAAATAGGAATCTGTGAGATGACATACAACATTAACCAATGCTTGAATGTACACAGTTCCAGGAGGTAAATTCAATCTTTTCAGCCTCAGTAACACACCTTTTCTTTTTAGAGCGAATTGCGTCCTGAATGGTTTTGACCTGCACTGCTACAACTGACAGAACATCCACAGGGATACGATTGAATTCATCAAAGCAGCCCCAAGCTCCAGTCTGGGCTAGACCCTTGTAGATATTTCCAATTGACTTCACATAAACAAAGAACATTTTAATAAATATGAATACATAAAAAAATGAACCACCTGAAATTATTTCAAATTCTGATTAGTTCAATTGACCTTGTAGTCCATCTGTTCAGAACAGTTGAAGATGTACACCATGACACCCATGGCTCTGCCAAGATCTTTTGTAGTCTCAGTCTTCCCAGTTCCAGCAGGACCTGCTGGGGCTCCACTCATGGTCAGGTGTAGTGACTGAGTCAAGGTGATGTAGCACCTACATTAAAGTTGGTGTAGATTTTCAGTCATTCATTGTAAGATTGAATTGAAGGCACCCAGAATTATTTTTGTCTGTTAAAGTTTCACCTCTCATCCAAAAGGTTCCTTCAATTTTAAAAGCTTTAGTATCAGTTTTAGTGTCGTCTTTAATGGGAGGCAAAGCATTTTCAAGAGACAAAAACAAGTCCAGCTGCCTTCAATTACTTCAACAGCACAAAACATATACAAATAGTCTATGCAAATGCTGTCAAGAACCAATGCTGTAAACATACTCTATGTGGCTATTGAGTGAAAACTGATAAGCAGTTGTTACCTGTCTGTGAGTGGAGTGATAACCAGACGTGAAGTATTTCCAAGATACTCGTATGAGTAAAGGAACTGAGCATCACAGATGTTGATATAACAGTTGTGAAGCTGCTCATTCCAGCAATGTCGAAGCTGGGAAAGCCATTGGAACGCCTGTGAGGTGATTACCTGTGAGCACACATGGCTAATGTCAAATTACAGCAAATAAATATCATGCCTAGGTGATTTGATCATATAAAAGTTTTAATGTTTCATTTAAGCTTTCATTTAGCTTACAGTCCATAATTTAACTTAACTGTTTTAGTGACACAGAAGCAGGGCCTTCTTTTTACATCTTTTACAAACTGACATAGATATTAATAAGTTATTCTTACAGTAAGCATCATGAATCATGTGTAATTTTTATCAAAATCTGACTTTTACTATTTGCAATACATACAATTCCAGTGAAGAAGCAAATGCTAGCATATTGGTTGTCATTTTAAATAAACTATATCCTTTTACACATTTATACAATACTTCTAAAATTTGTTACACCTTAAGGTTTATAGTTATTCTTAAGTAATTTATTTTTGTCAACCTTCTGAGCAATGAGACCAGCAACAATGTCTCTAGCATGGACATCAATGGTGCAGATAGTCATGATCTTCTGTCTGTTGCCCGGGCTGAGCTCTCCCAGCAGCATGCCAATCAACAAGTTGAGTTGAGAAATCTGTCGGGAAAATTTTTTCAAGCTTAACAAAGTCATGCTGAGGTTGTGTTTTGTATCTCACTGATGGAATGTTTAATATTCATTCAAATTCCAATTCATGCAGAACATCAAACTCAGTGGACCTTGTGTACTTTAAAGACAATCAAAATAAGTCTTGTGCTCTTCTTTTAACTAAAACATCACAAGATGTTATTTGTCCCTGTTCCTGTATGACAGGAGATCCAATCAGTGTCGTGCAGTGGGTTGGGGGAAGAGAGAAATTATTCAAGCAGCAGCCAAGGACATGTTAACCTTTAGTAGCACTGATGAAACTGACAAGAGTGATAATACAAGTGTGAGCATAACCCATAGTGAGGTTCCAGAGGCCCAGTGCATGCCAGTGACTGTGATATGATTATAATTGCATTGTAGAAAAGTGAGAATATACTGTAGAAGAACATATATGATTCATATTTGGTTTATAGTTATTGCTGTATTTGACAAATAAGTTACTTGTGGCTTAAAATAACGTGGATATGAAAAATGGGGATTTGCTAAATGATTACAAAGAAATTGTATGGATAATTTTGGACATAGCATTTAAAAGAAAAACAAATAAGAAAAAGCTCAAATTAATAATCTCTTTTTTGAAAATCCATCTTTAAATGTTAGTCTGTTTACTCATTATAAAATTATAAATTATAAAATATACCTATAAAATGTACCTGCTTCTTGTTGTAGTCTTTCAGTGCTGACTCAAATCCTTCCTCTAGTCTTTTAAACACAAGATCCATATCATTACTCCACCAGATCTGTGACCCAGTCAGAGCAATTTGGGCCGGAAATTCAAGAATCCACTGCTCTCTGGGTCTATCCTCGTACACAGACACAGCTTCATACAGGTGACCCCTGACACACTTCCTCATAGAGTCTTCAAGGCAAGCCAGCCAGACCTCCACCTAATATAAAGATTTTTTGTCAGAGGCTTAGTTTGCAACTCATAAACCTTGAGACTGAATCTGATCTTACCGGTCCATAACAGCCGCATTCAGTCTGGAATGGGACATACTCCCTCTCTTTGCTGTACATCCCCACAGCAAGTTTAGGATTATCCAACAGGTCATTTTTGGCAAACTCAAGATCTGACATGTTGTCAAACAGTTTTGAGAGATGGACAGTTACCTGAAGAAAAAAAATGCACGTGTCAAGACAGATGTAGTTGACACAACAGTGGCAAATAATTCATACTTAACATCATAGTTAATGATTATTAATTAATACTCATAACAGAAATGACAGGACATTCAACATAACATCACCTCCCTGGGACGACTTCCTTTTGAGAGAATGTCCAACAAGTCTGTGGAAGAAATGAAGTAGAATCGTGGAAAAGCAATTTTCTTTGTCTCCAGGTATTCAGCTAGAGCCTTTTCACATAAAGCCATCCTGTCAGAAAAAAAGCTCAGTGATTCTAAGCAGAGAACCTTAAACAACATAACAAATGTTCAATTAAATAAATAGGAACCTTTTTTGCAAATCCTCTAACTTCTCAAATAGATGCAATTTGTTGGTTGCCTCAATGACATTTTTAGTCTTAGCGCTGTCCAACATCAGTTCCTGATAGAAACAAAACCCACATATTAAAAATTTAAAAACCTGTTTAATTCATACAACTAGACTATTGACATGTAAATGCAAACCTGGAAATCAGCATCTATTGCTTGGAATCTGCATGTATCTGTAGGCAGCTGCTGGAAAATATCATCACAGCCTTTAAAGATACTTTCAAGATGGACCCATGTTCTTTGCACTTCCATCCAGACCATCAGTACAGAGTCAGCCACAGTAAGTTGGTTTTGTAGTTCCATTGCCTGGAACAGGAAGTGGTCTGCATGCTTGCTCTGACAGACTGTCTGTAGCTGAACCTTCAAAACAAGGAAAGAGGAAAATGAGCATAAGTAAACAACATAATTTCATTTAATTGCAAAACTAAGCATGTTACACTGCAACCAAAACTATAGCAAGAAAATTTCATTTGCTGACAACCAAACACTGTTATGTACAATTCTTATTCGCAATCACTTTACACTCATTGGCATGGCAACCCAACCATTTCAACAAACATGAAGACACTAAAGCACCAAGACTTGTAATTGCTGGCTGTAACCCTCCAATACATCTGGTGTGCGTTTTCAAAGAGCACCATGGTGCAACAATGTCCTGCATTCCCCAGCAGCTATAAATCTAAGGACTCAATAGGGACCTATTTACTCACAGCTGTGCTTTTAGACACTAAAGACAGGGACACTTGCACTCTCATATCAGCACTTAACTATCTGTCCTTCTTACAGACAAATAATCTTGAGAATAAATTCTTGTAATTTACAACTAGTTTGCAATTTTTACTTTCACATCACACTGTGAGAGCAGGTGCCGAGTGTCTGTCAGTAAATAAGATATGTACCTGATGATCTGCTAGCATTTCGGTAATCTCCTCATTACATTTGAGTAATGGCATAGAGGTTTTGTAATGTTCTTCATATGAAAGCTCCACTGACGCCCATGTTTGACTTATTTCTGTTACAATCTGAAAGATACATAGTAAACACAATATAGATGACAAAGTTATAAGAATACAAAATCCATTCCTTAAGTTGGGTCTTTGCTCAAATGCATTACCTCTGATACATATAAAGTAAAAATAAAATATCCATCAAAGGTAAGATGTGGCAATTTGAAATGTCCCAGAAACACTATGTAGTGGTAGTTATTATACAGTAAATAGTAATTACTAAAAGAGAGCAGATTTTGCCATGTTTGATCATGTTTTTGTGATAACTGAAGAAAAACCTTCTCCGTGGCCATTTCTTTGACTGCTTTCTCCACTATGTTGCGAACTTCATCATCAAACAAATGAAGTTGCAAAGCCAAAAGCTCTCCCAAGGTGGTACTGTCCATCACAGTAAAGTCCATCTATTTAAAAGAATCATTGTCATGATACAATTTCTGAGATTTATAGCATGCAATAAATAAATAAATAAATAGAGTACTGCTCTATAGAAAGAGCTCTGCTGTGCACCTGTGTTGTTCTAATTAGCTGCGCCCAGTGGTGCTCTCGTATTGCCAGATTCTGCAGCTGACTCACGGCCTGTAGTGACGTTAGCAAGTTCTTTACATAAAGATCCAATCCAATATACACATCCCACATGCGAGCCTCTTTGTCAAGCTTCCGTATGTCCTACACAAACAGAAGGTAGGTACACATAATTAGTTATTAGGGGCATCTGTTACAAACAGCAATGGCGCATGACAGCAAAACAGCAGGAGAGATGAGCTAGTGTGATGTAGCACTGTGGGTGAACTCACCTTGGCAAACCTTCTCAATTCTACATCCATCTGCTCTACATTTATCTGCCTCCATTTGTTCATTGTCCAGTTTTCTACATTGCTCTGTGCAGATAAAGACACCAGCACAGGGGTCAATAGGCTGACGGTGCTTAATGGGCACATTTAGAGTCTAGGGGATATTCAGAGACTGCAAGTGAGCCAGGGGGATGTAAGTCAAGTCATTCAGGTACAGTAGTAGTGTGGTAGGGTGATAAAGCTTTAAGCTGTATCCTTTTTCCTTCAGAATGATTACATTTAAGCACAGAATTCAAATTAAGCTACTTGCCTGCACATAGACCACAATATCCCACAGTTCTTTAAGGACAGTAATCTCTCGCCTGCAGAGTTTGATCTCTCTGTAATCAGGGATAGTTATATCAAACAGGTTTGTAGTCTGTTTTAGGTCTGAAACTTCTCTCTCCATATCCCGGATTGCTTTTTCAGACTAAAAAACACATAGAAAATGTAACTCAGTATGTCCAGCAGTATAAAACATCAATTCAATGTACAATGAAAAAATTATAACCTATTAACTATTACCTTTTCCAGACAATGATAGGGGTTAACTGCATTGTAAGAGAAGGGGGCTGTTGCTCTGAAAATTGCTCTGAATTTGTTTTGTTTTACCTGAAAAATGGAGGAGGGACAATTTTATTATGCATGTGTTTACATTTAAAGGCTAACGCTACACTCAGTTACTCCAAAACCTGAACAGTTATCATGCAAAAAATAAGGACAAAACTAGTAAGTAACAATATAATCTAACCTTTTGACTGCTTGGGAGTGTCTGTGTGTGTATGTGTGGGGGGGGGGGTCCTATTTTGATTATAGTTTATTCGAGGGTGGACATTTGGATGATTAGGGTTTACAAAAAAAAAAAGAAAATATTTTTTATGTAAAGGATCTGGTCAGAATTTTTTGGTTAAATTTACCTCACAATCTATGCACTGTCTTCGTAGAACCATCACTTCTTCACCCTGCATTGGTGCCACCTGATGCCTCACTTTTAAGGCCATTTTTTTAGCCTCACTCCATTTCTCTGGGAGTTCCTGTGAAAATAATTCTCAGGATTACTTAAATCATCATTGAACACGAATTGATATAAAAGTATTCTGATTATTTGTGAAGTTAGATATTAAAGGAGCAGTGAAAACAACCCTTATATCTACGTTACCTCCATTTGAGAGTAAAACTGTTCTGGTATAGTTACACCGTAACGTTCTAGAAGAACTATTGTGTCTGTCAGAGGCTCAAACATCTTGTCCGTGGCACTTTGTCTGTCCCTTACAGCCAGCAGATGACTCATAACCTCCAAAAATCCTTGGTGGTCCTCTTTACCAATGGGATGGTTAAGCCCCTCAACAGTTGCTTGGAGAAATTGCTGCAGCTCATCAAGACTGAGTTGGAAAGCACACAAAGTGAGAACAACTAATGCAGCAGTGGTTTGGCTTGCAATTAAACAATATGCAGAAGTCCATTTTACCTGTTTGTCACAGATGTCAGAAGGTGCTCTTTGAAAAGCCAGCTCCACTTTTTTATCATGTTGAGAAGGCTGGCTTTAAAGAACTTGTTATCCACCCGGAGCCATCCATCAAATACTCTGAAGTCTTCCAGCTGGGAAACTTCACCAAATAGTTCCTCATAATAATCAATCTGTGAAATGATGATGACAAAAGACATTAAAATTTATTTAGAAAAATGAAAAACTAATATGTATTTCACATGAATAAAAGAAAAAACTAGAGTTTTAGGTTTTTTTTCACCTGCTCTTTAAAGTTAGAGACTGTAGGGGGGTTCCTAAGGAGCAAATCTGCTCCATAAGTCTCAATCTCCTCTGTCGAGAGTACTTGTCCATATCGGAGAAACTGGCTGAGAAACTCAGCCCTGTCATCTTGCCAAAGATGGGCATAGATGTCAAACTTTCTCCGGTACTCTGCAGCTTTTTCCAACCCATTGTCTACTCGGTCCATTATTTTTCTTCTCAGGTCTAATAAATCTACCATGCCATCCATTACATCCTGTAAGAGTTTTATAAAAAAGAAATAAAACATCAGGGATATTGACATCAGTATTTGCTGAGATGCATTGTAATGAAACACTCAAGTTTGGATTACTTCGATTTAACTGATTGTAATGTATAGATTTTTTAAAGGTACTTAATAAAAAATCAGTGTACATAAATGTTTTTGATATCTAAAATATACTCTAAAACTTTAATACAAACTGTTTTTCTACTACTTTTCTCAGACTGTTATCTAAGATTGGCAGAACCTGTTTTCCTGATAAGAAAATGTTCTCTCCTTTCAGGATTTATCAAATGTTAATCAACATAATAAAAATGCCATTTTGATCAGCAACCATTATTTTAACATAGAACATGTTTGTAAGTAAAATAAATGTCTGCAAAATGTGTTTTTTGAGCTTTTTGAGTAGAATTTTCCTACTTACAACTAACAGGTTAATGGAAATAAATAATCAAGCATATTAAATAAAATGTTTTGTCCTATTCCACACACTGTATTAACAATTTTTCAGGAATAGAAAACACTTTTTTATTTAACTGTTAACAAAAGCAACATTTATCTCTAGCAAAATACCTGATAACTCTCCATGCTAAGATGGGAAGCCACTCTCCTGATATTCATTGAAGTCTTGAACACATCTCCAACCAATCCCTCCACCAGTTCATAGAGGCCATCTCCTGCATCTCGTTCCATTGAGGGAAAGAAGGTTATCCCAGAGACATCCAGCATCATTTGAGCCTCAAAGAGAGGAGCCTGGTTCAGCCCCAGCTCCATGTTTTCCACAAAGAACTGAAGTGAGTGGTTGATGTGGCCAAAGAGTCCCTCCACTACCACCTCATCTATGAATTCCAGGTAGGACTTCCATCCTTCTGAGGTAGGATCAGCATGGAAAAGGAGTATATTTTCCTAATAGGATATCAGAGAAATGTTCAGCAGATGTTTAGATATTTATATGATATGATTTAAAGGGATGCTAGAGGAAGTCACATTAATTTTGAGTTTTTCCTTCACCTTAATAACAGCCTATTTGTCCATGAATATAGTTTATAAATCTTAATAAATTTTTTAACTTATCAACAGGATAAAGAATAAATAGGTCAGATTGTTATCAAATTGAGTCAACCCAAGAAAACAAAATCCACTGATAAACACAAATAAAATGATGCAAATGATGCAATTAGTAAACATTAAAATAACAAAAATAATAAAGGTTTTAAATTGCCTGTGAAAAAAACGTTAAATGTACCATAACTGAATGACAATAAATGCATCTTCACAACATGCCCTTGTGGAACAATGCATTTACTCAGACTTAACTCACAAGCAGCAAAGACGTTATTGTAAACCCAGCCACACACACCTGCAACAGCTGATGTATGTAGTCTCCATCTTTCATCATGGAGCTGTACTTCTTGTTGACACTGTCTGTGCTGTCATCCAGTTGTATGAGTGACCCTTTCTTGTTGTCCTTTCTGCAGAACATGGCCTGTTTGCTCCATTTCTTCATCACCAACTGGATGGCATCACAGTTTTCCTTGGCTTTACTAACTCGATATGCAAGGTCCTGAACAAGCTGCTTGGTGGTTTGGATTAAGTTCCAGCAGTCCTGATCTTCCCATGTCAGGGTTGTCTCTGTTTTTACCAGCCGTAGGTCTATGGACACCAACTCTGCTTTAATGAGTGGAAGTTCCACCTCCAACATGGTCAGTTTTAACTTGTTGTACCAGTGCACTAAAAGCTGCAAACTGCTTGAATACTACAAAAAAAAGACAGAGAGGGGAAAGGCTACGCAGTTAATAAAGAAAAGCCACATTGTTTGATGTAAATAAGTGGGCCTGTGTAAACTAGATTAACGTATCAGGTTCATTTCTTACCTTGGTGAAAATGTAACGCTTCTCAAAAACATTTTCTGCAGCAGCAGGGATGCTAAGCTGCCTGAGTGTGTGAATGTACTTCATGTCCTTCAAAACTTCAGCCAACTGAAAGGAAAATGTAAACAGTGAAAAGCTCATATAAAAAATGCAAAATTAAAAAAAAAAACCTGGAGGAAATTGCCTGGAAATGTACAGTAACTGTTTGAAATTAATCTGCCTTCACCCAAAAGGATTCTATTTTTAAACTTAATATATATATTTTATTTCATTTTTATTTTCTTTACTAAACGAAACAGCGTGCCAAAAAATAACCTCAGTGAAAATATGACTTTCACCTTTAAAATGTCTTTACTTTTCTCCCATCTGCAACTAACAAAGGAACTGTTGTTGGGGTCTTGAGGGGATCTTAGAAGTCGATACCAATTTGAAACAATTTCAACAAGTATATTTCCACTTCCAGGATGTTTGATGACTTACCTTTGGATTGAAATTTACTGAGATCAGGCCCGTTGAGTGATTTCTACAAATAAGAGGCTGGTTCAAATTAATAAGGCAGGTCTGTTCCAAACCACTGAACCAGTCAGAGTAAATGCCCTCCTCATATTGGTCCAGAACACCAATCAACATTTCCATGTAAACACGGCACTCGTTCCCCATCTCCAAACCTCCAGTGGGACTAGAAAGATTACATGAGAGGTAAGTCTCTTGTCTGTTCTAAGTAATAAAATATTTTTATTATAAAAAAGTTCAAAGTTTTTTTTTTAAATTTAGGTGACTGAAAAGAAATGGTTTTTGACCTTCAACTTTTTAAAATGTTTACTAACATGTCAAACAGTAATTTTAATTTTTCCCATGGTGTTTGAATGCGTTCTTTCAGCATTTTTGCCCACTTCAAAACTTCAGATGTATGTGCCATGTTCTTCATAAGACCACTCTCCATCTGTAAACACATAGGGAAACAAATGCTAACTTAGCTGTTCCAATTGTGAATTCAGTGCATGACACAAATGTATTGAGGCAAAGTACCTTTTTGAGCTGAGATTTGAAAAGATGCTCACAATTCTCCAGATCTTCTTTGAAAAGCTGCTGTAGCTGAAAGAGGGTAGAACTTAAAATCTTTCTGATCTCTCTTTTCTCCAGGAAGGGTCCAGCAATCATTAGCATCTAAAAGAATCCAAACATATATACTGTAGATAAGATAGGGGAAAATGTTTCAAATGCTTAAACAAATGCTTCAAAATGTGTCACTTTCAGTTTAATCTTAGCTGCCTGGGTTAATATTAAACAGTCAGTCAAAACATGACTGACTTCAATAAATACTTCTGAATTTGAAAGATGTGAGAACATTAGTCTATCGTTACATTACACTTTAAGAATAAAATGTATACAAATACAACACAGATCCAACTTTAAGATTCAGAGGGGCAGAGAAGTTTACCAAGTTGTCCTCATTAAATGTAAAATAAGTGGGCTCTAATTTATCTCCTTCTCACAAAAGAAATCTATTGACATATTTAAACAAAAACATGGTGCAAGGGAAAAGCATCAGATGTGTAGCTAACTACTCTAGTTACTGGTATGTTACTCGGTGACTTAAATCAAAATGCAGCTGTATCAGGATGCCAGTGAAGTGCAGTTTCTCAGTCTTTAGAAACTGCAGGGCAACAACATCTCCAGGAATGTGCATAATAAATGTCAGTGTACTACTAAAACAAGTCAGAGGCGCAGAGTTTTATGGTCAGAAAGTCATGTACTGTTGCTTTAAACAACACACTGCTACTTAGCTTTGTTTACCTTCAAAGCTGATTCCAGTCCTGTGCAATCCTTAAAAGCCAAATAAAACAGGTTGGCAAGGCGGCACTCAAGGTCCGCAATTTTTCTATTGAAATCATTGTATTCATGTTCAAAACCCTTCCAGAGAAAAAAAAGTCAGACAGTTAATGTCATACACTAGTGTGAAACTGTGCAACATTAAGCTTTTATGTAATAACTATCCAGTCTTCATTAGAAATCCAAAAGTACTTAGTTTCACCTGAGAGTTTAAGTCAAGTGGGCTGTTTTTACTGTGCGTCAGTGCTTGGCAGTGATTACTGAACTCTCGTTGCATCCTGGCAACATCCTCATTGTATAGCTTCCCTTTGAGTCCTCCGAATTCCAGCCTTTCCATCTTTTGAAAGCTCAGCATAATTTCAAACAAGTTCTGCCAAGAAGTGGTAAAACAAAACAGTCTCATAAAAAAAACAAGAATAAAAATTGACAAGTTCAATGGTATGGCTTAATAGAAAAGCTAAAAACAATATCTCACCTCCAGCTGTAGCATTTGATTTAAGAATTGACCAAAACGTGAAAAAATCATGGCAGTTGGGAAATCCCAGTGTGCATGTTTCACTTGGACAGCCAGCTTCTCTCTTTGGGTCTGGTAACTCTCTTTGAAACAGCTAAAGACTTTAATAACCCTCTTTACCATTCGTAGACTATCCTCTGGATCCTCTCTGAGGAGCAGATCTGCAGGGAGGTATGCAGAAGCCTACGAGGTGAAACAGTTTAAAACTGTGAGTTTATTAACGTATATACAAACATGACCCACAACTTATGTCAAAGCAATATCATCTCTGAGTACATTTGCAGTTATTTCTCAAATAGTATTCCTTTAATGACTAGACTGAGAGGTCTAACCTGTTCAATGAACAGATTGCAAAGTTCCTGCAGTAACACCACCATGCGTGCTGGTCTCTGATAAGACTGGCAGTTGGTCCACATCAGGAAGAGTGTGTGGAAAAGTGCAGGAGTGTAAGCTTGCATGTGAAGAAATCCTTTCTTTTCCAGTTGAGCAAGTTGTTCATTTAGTGGCTGAAGATAAAGGTCAATGTCCTGAGCTTCATGAAGTGCTTTTTTCCCATGTTTGAGGAAACAAAAAAGAGAATGTCAACTTAAAAAAAACAAGACATAAAAAATAAACAATCAAGCTCAAACATTTTGATAATTACACTGTAGTGGTTCACAAACTGGGGGTCCCAACATAATTTCAGGCAGTCACCAGATCATTGTAAAAAAAAAGAAAAAAAAAGCTCCTGGTAGCCTCCAACATTAAATTTAGATAATGGCCTTAGGATGACCCATTTGATATATCACACATTTAACTACTCAGTATAGGGATCACACCAACATATATTATCTTATTATCTCAGGGTTGTGTCTCAAAAAGTTTGTAAACCAATGGTATAGTGTATCACACATCTGACAAGATATAAACAATTAGATAAGCCAAGTACTATTACCATTAGACACATTTCCAATTAGAGTCTTGATTGTTGTTTGATAGCTGCTGTCAATCTTTTCCAACATCTTCGCCATAATATCAACAACTGGACTCTGAAGCTATAAGTGAAAATAATAAATTGACAAAAAAGGCTGAAAGGATGGAGATCCATAAAATGATCTAATTTTAATAAAAAGGTAGAGGAAGCATACCTGGTGATAAATACTCTCTATATTGGTCTTTCTGGAAGCCCAAAACTTCAGCTCCACTTCAGGCCCTGGATTACAGCCTGTCATAAGCAGGTCTGATGAGTCCTCCTTTAAAGTTTTCTGTATCATATTTGACCAGTTGATAACCTGTGTCTCTATGGTGTGGACAAGTGTCCTGTCATAGCCATCATGCCTAAGAGGGAAAGTAAAGGGATTTGAATCTTAGAGTAAAGCTAAGATCAAATAGTTTGTGTGCATTTTCTTACTTTTTAAAGGAGTGAGACTTTCCTATCCAGTCTTCCACAGTCGGGATAGGGAGGACAGTTTTTCCTAAAACCTGCCCCTGCAGAATTGATGTCTTTCTGCTCATGTTCTCAACATGTCGCTTCATGTCTTCGGACATCAAATTTGGCCACATGTGATGGTTTTTGTTGTTTGTCAGCAGTGGTACACATACCTTAGAAACACATCATTATTTCCCCAAACCCGGGCTACAAGGAAAACTTTTTTTCATATTATATGGAAAATGTTTGACTGACAGCATAAAATCACCTGCTCAACTGTGCATGATAGTTGTGGAAGTGGTGGTGAGGACAGTCGACCAAAAAGCATAAGTTCCCTGTAGTTCTCATAACTTATGGGAACAGATCTCTTCTTATGAACATAGATTTGCTTGTTATAGGCCAAAGGTGGGACCTGCATTGTAAACAATATCTTATTTAAATCCATCATATTTAAAATGTTTATTGTCTCGTGCAAAACAAGTTTACCTACTTTTTTTTTATAATACATTATTTGCCGAGATACTGTGACAGCCTTACCTCATAAGAAGCTAGCAAACATTCCTTTTTTGATGTAAAGAAAAACACGACCGACTCCTTCTCAAAAAAGTCTTTCAGGAGAATTTGAAACTCTTTGTTTGCAGCACTCTTCTGCCATGTTTGGCTCTGAAGTCGCAGCAGCCCGCATACCTTCTCCTTGATAAACTTAACTCTGACGTCGTCAAAAAAAGAAAGCACATTTTCTTCGTCTGACATGACTGAGCGAACACCCTGACCAGCTTGTCACGTCAACATATAAGAAAACATATTTGGGGCAGCTCATAAAACTTCAGCTAAATTAGCCCCTATCTTTGTCAAAATTTAGTTTTAAGCTGCTGCTTTGGCCTGTCTACGAGGACGAGCGGACGACACTGGGGATGGTACAGCGTCACGTTGCTAAGCAACCTGCACCGTCCTCGATCAGTGCCAGCTGCGCAGCTATCAGAGCAGCTCCAGGATGTGATACATTCTTCCAGTACTTTTCTGCAGCTGGTTCCTTTTTTTAAACCAGTTAAAGTAGAACATAACACCACATAAAAAGCTTTTGTCTTTAGTGTGTTTTCGGATGATTTACTATTTTACTATTTTGCACTTTTATCTATACATACACATATGGAAAAATGAATGGCAGATTTTAGCAATGGCAATGCATGACTGATCTGCTAAGAGTTTATTGTGTGAATGATCAGTAATTTAAACAGTTTTGATTACTTCCATATGTACACTTTTATTGCCAGATGTGCCTGAAATTTGTTTTGCATCACATCAGCCATGTTTACAGAAGAAAAGAAGGTAAAAATAGCACACATTTCACCATTACCATTTTACACCTACAATATCTGGACAATAAACACATTCTAAACGCTTCTGTCACTCCACCATCTCCCCCTCACCTGCCCTCTAACCCCTTAAAGTTCAGTGATAAGCTGCGATATTGACTGATGGATAAATTAGTTTTTGGATGGTAGAAGCTCATATTCTGTGTATGATACATGGTTTGGTTCAGATGTTATGTTTTTGGCCAGTCTAAGTATATTTTTCTGATAAGATGTTTCATAAGGTTGTGCAATAATCTTGGAGCATGTTGTCTACCAGACATATTTGGGGGTAATTATGTGAGCCCTTTTGCTAAGCGACTGGTGTTGAATAGCTGGAGCCTCAGCTGTAAAATGTGATGTTTGACTTCTTTGTTGTCTTCAAAACATAGCACTCTATGCTGCTCCTCTTCTTTACAAGTGACTTTGCTACACATAGTTTCAGAGCAGTTTAGTGGTACAACTGCTCAGAAATAAAAAGTGCATTGTAATTTTGGTTGTAATAGTGACATGTAATTAGCTGGTTGAAAAAAAAGAAGTGTTAGTATGTAAAATAACATTTGAGACTAAAATTGCTTTTACGTATTGATTAAGACAATGATAGCAGTTCATACAGTTTGTGATAATGTGCGTTTTACTGTTGATTAAGTACAGCTAGAGGCAAGTTGGAAATATGTAAAGCGGCATGGTGTATAAACTCCTCAGATTTGCAGGTGGCACCACCATTTTGGACCTCATCCCTAACAATGACAAGACCACCTACAGGGAAGAGATTGCCTGCCTGTTGCTATGGAGCTAATAACAAGTTGAGAGCAATGCATTCAAGCGGCTAAGATGGAGATGGCTCCAGATGTAATCTACACACTCATTTTATTCAGAAAATCAGCACAGATGTTAACATGTTTGCAACATCAATCATTCCACTCGACAAGAAAGAAAGCTGAAATAGCCTCAAATGGGATGTATTCATAAAACTGTCATGACAGGGAGGGAAAGAAAGGTCAGCATCTTGTAGTTTATTCCATGTATATGTATGAATATGTGTCCATTTTCATAGTACACCCTTTTTGTGGATGAAAGTGCAAAACAACAAGGAACCCTTTTATTGGTTCAGGTTCAACATCTTCTGTTAAAGGATGTCTAATGCTTCTCACTCTAACAAGCCGTCAAACTAATTTATTCAGGAACAATACAATTGAAATCTGGCACTATATCTGCCACCTTGACAATTTCCCTGCCAAGGCTTGTTACACTGCTGAACAAGGCTTCTCTTTTCAGTGCTGTGCAGTCTGCCATCAATATTCAATTAGTTTATCACTGGCAACTTCATGTCTTGGTAACGGCTGTCCTCTGATATTGTATGTGATCTGCTTTCTTGTTGGCGTGTTACAGTGATACAGTGGTGTAAACTGTGATAACAGAGACTCAAATTTTTGGAACTGTTCTGGTATACAGTACGTTGCACTTTGTCTTTTGGCCATCAGTGTGGCATGAGAACATTTGTAATGTGAAACATGTCAATGATGACTGACAGTGTCAAAAGAGTTATTGATGATGCTACAGTGCACTGATGCTGTATAGTAGACAATACATCATGACCGTCAAATAAATCCAAGAAGTAGCAGTGAAGAAGAAATTATTTTATTTGAGAAAGTGACAAGTTGGAAAAGACCCTTTTACATCAAGAATTACAAACATTTGTCTGAGTTAAAAAGAAAAAAAAATGGTAGAAAAAGAAACTGCTTTAAAATGTACATTGTTCATGTTTGTTTGGTTGATTTTTTTTTGTTTGTTTGTTTGTTTTATTTTTTAATGGCGTGTAGATATCTTGTACTTAAATTGGACAAATTCAAGTTTTGCTTTAGACTTAATACCTGTTGCGCAATCTAATAGCTCACCTCCAGTGAGAAGGTCCACACCACAAGGACGCCCTCTATAGGACCTCATGGAGTTTAAACTGCCACCACCGGACCCATTATCATCTTATCAATATCTTTAGTCCTTTTCTCTACAGCACGGTCTCACAGATTTGACTCAGGGGGCTTTATAAAAAGAAAATCAAAACTAACTCTCAGGAACATCCATTGAGAAAACTATTTGCACATTTCTTCTTATTATTATTGTGATTATTATTTCCTCTTTTCCTCTCTTTCCTCCGCATCTGATGGTACAAATGAAAACAAAAGATAAAATAGGCTTTACAGTGAGTGGGCTGTATGCAATTTGTATGCAATTTATTTACAGCAAGACAAGGTTTAGTGGAGCTTCAGAGGTTGTATGTTTCAGTGTGTGCTTCCATCCTGTAGAGGGCACTGGCTTGTCTCTTATGGTAGATCTTCATGCAGGTCCTGGATACGAGGCCCAAAATGTGGAAAGCACAGTAAGAGA